>BGNK01004989.1:0-45507 GCA_003297005.1 Symbiodinium sp. clade A Y106 | reverse complement strand
ATTCCGTCCTGTAGTGCATTGTATAGTCTGCTAGTCACCGTCACGTTGTTTGTTCGCTTGGTGTGAAAAGAGGGTTAAGACCGCGAGGGTACTCATTTCCTGCTTCTTTCCGAGAAGCACTAACTATTGAGGCCCCCAAGTTAGGCCAGTGGGATTTTTGAGTTTGAGGTTTTCCGTTCCCAGCTCAGATTCGGTGGAAGACTCTGTGCCTTCTCCCTCAACCCGAAACTAATCCCCAAACCCTAACCCTAAGGGTCCATGTACCCAAATAGTATATACATTGGCCTTAAAGTACTCCCTATATAGGTGCATTGGGCGCAAAGTATATACTATTTGGGTACATGGACCCTTACCCTAAGGCTCTGAAGACTCATATTTTAAGGCTTTTGGGCCTAAAGACCATATTATATAAGGCTTTTGGGCCAATTTGAGCCTTAGGGTTAGGGTAATCCCTAGACCCGAGACCCTAAACCCTAATCCCTAGGGGCTCCATAGTGGTTCCTTTTTGTGGGTTTATACTGAGAATCCTATAAGGAAATCCCGAAAAGGAACTACTACTGTTGATGGACAAAATCCTGCATGACCCTAAGGACCCTAAACTATGGGAATTATGGTATATTCCTTATTATGGGTAATGCAGGATTTTGTCCATCAACCGTATGGAGCCTATGGGTAAACCCTAAACCCTAAACTCTGGGAGCTTCTTGGTTTAAGGCTTGGGGCTGGCTTAGGTGCAGCAGTCTCAGAGGTCCAAGTAATACGGCTGATGGACAAAATCCTGCATTACCCATTATAAGGAATATACCATAATTCCCATAGTTTAGGGTCCTTAGGGTCATGCAGGATTTTGTCCATCAACAGTAGTATGGTATAGGGTTTTAGGGTTTAGGGGATAGGGTTTAGGGGATAGTCTACTCCTGGAGCCCAAAGACCTACTACGTACATACTGGGCCCTGTAGGAATGAGACGCCCTTCGGGTTTTCTGCTGGTAAGCAACTGACACCCCCTTTTTGCTGCTGATTCTATAAATCCTACATTACCTTAATGACCCTAAACTATGGGAATAATGGTATATTCCTTCTTATGGGTAATGCAGGATTTACTTACTCCCCCAGTAAGCAACAGAAATAGAAGGTTAAACTATCCGACTGCTACTAAACTATATAGAGCCCAAAAAGTTTAAGGTTGGGTATTGGTTATCTGAGGTAAAGAACCGTTTAGGACCAACCCATGCATGGTCTCCGGAAGATTTAGATATCTGGAACTAGTCTACAATCCAAAACCTGAACCCTTAAACCCCCAAACCTCGAGCCCCAACCAGATCACAGTCAAATTATTCAGGCTTCGAAAGCCGATATAGTAACCTGTATTGTGACCCATTTCGACTTCGAACCCTTAAACACAGCTTTTTCGGCCAGCTCAGATCCCAAAACCGTGGAAAACCATACGACCACGAGGAGACCGAACAACGATCATGAGACCATCAAGGATGACCAGGAGACCACACCAGGAGACCAGCATGAAAAGAAGGGGACCAGCAGGAAAAGGCCAAACATGATTGCTTCCAAGAGTAGTAGTCGTCGTCGTCGTATTGTTACTATTATCAGTATTATTGTGGCAGTAGTAGCAGCAGCAGTAGGAGGAGGAGGAGGAGCAGCATCGGCAGCAGCGGCACAACCTGGTTGGGCGTGGCTCTCGCTATGGCTAAGTGGCTAGAACCCCTTGAAAATCCACAAAAATACAATGCAAGGCAAAAGCGTCTTCCCTCATTGAAATCCACATTGGCACCCTCCGATCAGAATTGCACATCAACCTAATCCCAACAACTTCAATCCACGATTCAAAAACGCAAAAGCCAATGGTCTAGGACTCTAAACGCCTCAGCCCGCAAGCCCTAAAGCCTTAACCCCGAAACAATCGAGGTTCTTCGTGTTCGGGACGTTGCGGTCGGTAGTCACGTCGTAGGACATGATCTGGACACTTCAGACTGTATTAATCCCTAAACCCTAAACCCTGAAACTGATGCATCTCCCCAAGGATCCCAGTCGCCAGTAGTAGCATTTGTAGGTTCAGGGGTTAGGGGTTTAGGGTTTAGGTTCAGGGTTTAGGGGGGGTTCAGAAACCAAATTTGTTTTGTTATATGGACCCTGGCAACCAGGAAAAAGGAAAAAACCCGATGAACCTCGAGACCCAAACACCCACCAACAACATACAAATGTCCTGCAGAGCGAAACCTGGACACTCCGTTTAGGGGTTTAGGGGTTTAGGGTTTGGGGACACGCACACACACACACGATACAGAGGCCCTAATCTAATAAAACAGCCCCCACTCTGAAGGCGAAGTCCTCGAAACCCAAACCCAAACACTTTGAACCCTGAAGCCTGCAACAATCCTCAGCCCTCGTTTTTTGCATCGCCTTTTTTCCTCTTTGATGGCTTACCCTAAGGGTCCCAAGGACCCAATAATTAGGTACTCGGGTTTGGGATAGTAGTTATGTAGGTAACTATTTTTGAGAGTATATGATAATTGGGTACTTGGACCCTTGGGGTTAAGGTTTAGGAATCCTCAAGACGAAAACGAAAAGGGAATTGCAAAGGAGCGCGCTTAGCCCAGCCACAGTCCGAACCCCGACTGTTATGTTATAGAGCTATAAGTTATGACCCCAATTAGCCTCCCGTTTGGGGTACTTATGACTCTATATAGTAACTAATTACTTATATACTCCCTCCAAGTACTCCAAGCGGGTCCAGAGCAGTCGAGACTCTAAACCGTCTTACTGTGCTCAAAAGATGGGTTTAGGGCCAGTCTAGGGTTCGTTGAGCTTTGTAAGTAAAGGTCAAAAGTACCCTAATTAGGGTTGTAAGTACTTGTAGGCTTAGTTCGTTACCATACTGATTTATAACGCTACATATTAAGTCAAACCTCACGCATGAACCCCAAACCCTAAACCCTGCATGCTCTGAGATCGTCCTTTCCACAACTGCGCAAGGCAACCATATCTGTGAAGGTGACCTACAGTAAAAGCCAGGAAGTTGGAACATCATTATCCTCTTGCCCTTAAAGTAAAGTATAGGGAATCCCAGCAAGAATCATCCTAAATCAATGTTCCAACTTTCTGGGGTTCCTTATAGGCCTGCCTAAAACTCGATGCCCTGAGATGCTTGATCTAAGGATAACTAAAATGGTACTTTTCAGGGTTCCTGAATATAAATGTTGTATAGCCTGCGCTCAAAACATTACTCTGGTCGTGAAGGCCCCTATATGATGAAACCCTAAAGCCCTAAACCCTGTCTCAACAGGTTTAACTTATTGAACTTTTTACGCCCTCAACAAGGCGGAGCCTCGCCATACATTTGATCACGTGTTTTTGCCAGGAACCAGGGTGGCAGGTTACGGTAGATTAGCTGGTACCTGGGATCTCTGTGCAGGTTTGGGGTTTGCGGTTTAGGGGGTTTAGAGCGATGCCTGGGAATTCTGTTCGGGGTTCTGAGCGCTCTTCTATTCAATTCGGTGTGTTGCATGATATGTGTTCTGAGGGCGCAAGGGCTTCGGCTTGTGGGCTTTAGTCGAGGGTTTAAGCTTTAGGGAACAAAGCCGCCAAAATTCTAGGCACTAAGGTCGCACACTAAACACCCACTCCTCGTAAACCCTAAACCCTAGACCTTAAAACCCAATCCTAAACCGTAAAACCCTAAACCCTAAAACCCAATCCCAAACCCTAAACCCTAAACCCTAAAACCCAATCCTAAACCCTAAACCCTAAAACCCAATCCTAAGCCCTAAACCCTAAAACCCAATCCTAAGCCCTAAACCCTAAAACCCAATCCTAAACCCTAAACCCTAAAACCCAATCCTCGATGTCTACCAAAAGGCCAAGATCTGACAAAGCTATTCCGAGAATTCCCAGAAGGCTTAGGGTTTAGGGTTTTTTTTAGGGTTTAGGTTTAGGGTTTAGGATATAGAGTTTAGGGTTTAGGGTTTTGGGTTTTAACGCTTAGGCACTGAATCCTAAAACCACAAGAACCAACCCATGCTACAGTAGGAGCTACTGTAGGAGCCCGAAACCTCTGCCAGGTTTAGGGGCTCCAGGAATTAAGGTCTGGAGGTTCAGGATTTCAGGCTTTCGGTTTGAGTTATTGGGCCATTTTTAGTTTTTCGGCCGCATCCAGAGTCCAAAAAAGGGCACCCTGCGGTCGAGGTGAAAGGCAGTTATGCAGGGATGCTGGATGCGCTTCCGTAGTTTCACAAAGTGGCGATGTCTGTTTTGTAAAGACACCCCTCCAAACTTGCCGAATAACGCTTGTATGGCCTTTGGGGTGTGAATGTGTGACGACAGGGCTGTGCGACTCTCACATTTCTAGGGTAGACTCTACTCAATTGCCAAGCCTAGAAATAACCATCGAAGTGGCCAAACGGACAGTCCCTAAAACGTCTAACTCCAATGCAAAGCTCCTCAGGATGCTAAAGACCCAAGCCCGTCAGAACCTGGTGTCGTCGCGGTTAAGTTGTGGTGATGTTGCCAATGCCGCGACAGCAGCTGCGGTTGCAATGGCAGTGGCTCTGGTTGTGGGTTTTGTTGCTTGTTCTTGATTTTGTTGTTGTTGGTGGTGGCGGCGGTTGTGGTGGTGGTGGTGGTGGTGGTAGTTGTTGTTGGCGTTGTTGTTGTTATTAGAGGGAGCTAGAGGAGGAGGGAGAGGTAAGAGATTAGGATAGGGTAAGGAGTATGGGTAGGTAAGGAAGGGGANTGGCGGTGGGGGTGGTGGTGGTGCTGCTGCTGCTCTTGTTGTCGTCGTTGCTGCTGTTGAACTATTGTGGCGATGTTCAACACTGTGCCGAAATTTTCTGCGATTATCAGCAGTGTTGCCAGTGGCTGGCGTGCGGGCCACAGCAGGGCGCCGAAATTTGATCAGCAGGATGGTAGCCCCAACGAAAGGCCGAAACCCTTGACGGTCAGCCGGGTTTCAGCGCTTGAAGGTTTCCGGGCCTTGTGGGATTACTTGGATGTTCATGGGTACTCCTATGGGGTTATAAATCCGCTAATACATCCCCAAAGCCCAACGCCCAAGACTAAACTGAACCCTAACCCACTGCAGTTAACTATTTGTTACCAATGAACCTCCAAGCAGGACAGGCTCGCTAAACCCTACACCCCGACCCTAAACCCTAAACAGCAACCATATTCAAACCCTAGACCTTCAGAAGCTAGGAGCAGGATCAGGCCCAGAGCCCAGACATCCCGCGCCGGAGAATTCCTACCTGAGAAGCTTGGCACAGCTCATGCTTGATTATGTTGCATTGTTTAAGGGTTTAGGTTTTAGGGTTCAAGTTGATAGCTTTTAGGGCTTAGATTCCCCCAGACAGTACCGCCAAGGAAGAAATGTTTTTTTTTGATTGCCACGATGGTGAGACCGTGGGCACGTGTGGCGGCTTTAAACATGGCGGTTGACTGCATTCTCATGTCTGTAGTGATTTTGTCTGTTTGTGTTGGCATAAGGAGCAAAGGGACGAGCTATGTATGATTCCCAAATGAACTTGTTCGTGTAGAACAACCAATTGTGCCTAGGTCCCCCTACTCTCCTCTTGCCAGTGCCGAACATACGTGCCAAATCCGGCTGGTAACTTACTTGGCGTAAAGGGGCTTGCTGGGGCGTACGCATAAAAAGTCGAGCCAACTTCGGCGGCGGTTTTCCATCCACATCTCTGAAAAGAGTTTGCCTTTTTCCACCTATTTCTGCAGTAGCTCTCTCAATGATTCTTGCATTCGTGTTTGCTCTGTTTACATAAGTGGTATCCACTCCTAAAACATTCCGTAAGCCTCGGGGCTGGAAAACGTTAACTTTGTTGTTGCATGGCCTGTGTCAGATGAACAGTTTCAAGCCCATACAGCAACTTGTTCTTGATGATGGCGTCATACACGTGTAGTTTCCAATGCTTAGGGCAGTTGACGGATTTCCAGAAAGCATTCAGCTTGAACCAGAACTTGAGAGTTTGATGCATTTTACGGTTGATTTCATGTTTGATGTCCATTGCCTGGTTAGTTTGATGTCCTAAACAAGTTGCCTCATTCACCCTTGTTAGTTGTGTGCCATCTGCGAACTTAATGATTTTGTTACCGTCTATTGCAACATAAGAACATTTCTCTCTGTTCAATCTTAGCCCAAATTGAGCTGATACCTTCTCTATTTCGTGCAACAGGTTATGGCATGCCTGCGTGATGTTGCGATAATACGTGTATCGTCAGCATAATACACTCTGTCAATTAAGGCAAGCCCTTCGAACCGTGCATTTCGCGCTCTTGCTGTAATATTCCTGCTAATGCCATGGTCAATGACGCTCATGACCAGAACAAACAGATACGGTGAAAAGGGACAGCCCTGTCTGATACCTGCTTTGGATGCGCCAGATTCATCTTCTACATAGAACTTTGGGTTCTTGTAACATAACCGTCTATGAGGACATCGATAAAGTGCTGACGTACACCTACGCGCGCTAAAACTATAGCCATTCTGTCAAAAGCTTTCTCCCAATCAAGCAGTGTGACGATTAAGTCAGTCCCCCGCTCCTTTGCGATGTCCTGTACCCGTCTTGTAAAGAACATAGCGTGAGAGGTGCTACGAGAAGGCCTAAACCCATATTGATTAGCAGATAGTGTGGGGTCAAGCACGACCTGCAGACGATTCCGGATCAAGCACATGTACATTCTGTAAACAGAATCGAGAAGTGAAATAGGTCGATAGTTTGATGGTAGATAGGTATCCCCTTTCTTGCACAATGGCAAAACCCGAGCCAAGCAAGCATTTTCAGGTATCTGTGATGTGGACCACCATTCATCCATTTGAACAGTTCCATATGTTTTGGGGCTACAGCTAGGGTTCACAGTTCAATGTTTCAGGTTCAGGGTGAACAGTTTCTAAAACTGTGGAACAAGCAGCCCGATAAACGCCTTTGGGCCCAGCTACCTGTAGGGTGAGTCCCTGCCTTCGGGCCGTCTGTATACATACACAAGTATGTATATATATATATATATATGCACATTTGTATGATATGATATGGTATGATATTATATAATATAGTCTGATATGATATGACATGAAATAGCATGACAAAATATGACATGATATATCACATGGTATAAACGGTACGATATGATATGATATGATATGGTGTGATATGACGAGACAAGGTATGATATGGTATGACAAGATATGGAAAGATAGCAAGATAGAAAAATGTATTTTGTTATTGGTATACACGCATACATACGTACATACATACATACATCTATACATGCATGCATGCATGCATACCTACATACATATTGACTTACACATACATACACATGTCGAAATGAAGACCCGTTATATAATTCTGATGATGCAACCGGGCCACTATAGGGTAGCCCTAAACCGCAAACAATGCATCACAACGGCCAAGGGTTTGCTGCTGTACCCTCCCGGATCCTCTCAGCGGGACAGGACAGAGTAGAGGATTTAGGGATTAGGGTCGTAGATGACACAAGTTGTGATGACTCCTGCTAAACAATGCAAGGAACCCTACAATGTGCAAAGGTAGGGTTCGAGGCGTCGGGTTTCGCATAACACCGCTTCGTTGCATGTCCTCTTCCTAGCAGGTCTACAGGGCTCTTGAGCAAGGGCCCCTATGGAAAGAAAAAAGACTGTCCTTCAGCCCTAACCCGGCGCGCGCCCACAGTGCTACAGGCGAAGCATCTTTAGTTTTTGACTGCTTCGGTGTTAATATCTCAGCCCCGGCAAAAACCAACGTGAAGCATGGTGGAATCCTGAAGTTGATACCGGGTCTTTTGAACAGTTCTCAAGAAGCTAGAATACATCGCAAACTGAAAGGAAATCACCCCTGAATATCAGGTAGCTGAAGTCACGAGCTCCGATAAAGGCACACAGCGCATCCTGTGAGGTGCTCCCTCCTTCCGAGCATCAATAAGAATGTCTTAGACTAGGGTTTCGGGGCCCATTATACTATAACTACAACAGGAACCCCCCCCAAAATAGCTATTTAGGTTCCTATATTAACTATTAGTAGCTGCATGTCTGTTGGCCTGGCAAGATTGGCTCCGATTCCCGGCAGTCCAAAACACGACTTCCTGAAGCCGAAACCGAACACACAAAAAAAACCGCCTTCACACAAACCAAATTTCAGCAGCTCTTGCAAGTGAGCTGCCGTTACGGTCTCCACGGTAGACCTGAATTGGCCAAGGCTGTTTCATAAGGGCGGCTGGGGCGGGGGGGGTTTGCTCAACAACCCTAAACCCTAAACCCTATTAATCCGAAACCCTAAACCCTGAATCCTACAAAAACCCTAAACCCATACCAACGGGTGAAGCATCAAAAACAAATTAAATAATTAGGCACCCAAAACAAAGAACCTAAGGATCAAAAATAAAACGCAAAATCATAGGAAATGCAAAATTCCTAGGACAATTTGCCTCGGACAATTCTAGGGTTTAGGGTTTCGGGGTCCCGTAGCCACCAAAAACCGGGGTCGCTGAGCCATTCCGAGTCCGCACCGTTTTGGGTTTTGGGTCACTTAACAACCAAACTTCGGGTCACTTGGCCACCGGATTCAACTTTAGGGTTCAGGCTTTAAGATTTCAACCTCCTCGGATTCATTCTATATCTTGAAACACACCACCTCATTTGGCGATTCCGGCTTAACATATATCTTAAGCACGCCCCTCATTTGGCGATTCCGTTTCATCGTATATTTGAAACACGCCCCCTCATTTGGCGATTCCGGCCAGCAGATTCAACTTTAGGGTTCAGGCTTTAGGATTCAAGCCTCTTCGGACTCACCTTATATCTTAAACACGTCCCTCGTGGCGACCCCGATTTCATCATCATATGTATGTGTATATATATATATATTTATTTACCTCAAACACGTCCCTCATATGGCGATTCCGGTTCATCATACATCTTAACAATGCCCCTTCATTGGCGACAACGGTTCATGTGGCGATTCCGGTTCATCACATATCGTAAACATGCCCCCCCACTTCACGATTCGGATTCATCATACATCTTAAACGCGATTCGGGTTCATCGTATATCTTAAACACACCGCCGCATATGGCGATTCCGATTCATCATACCTTAAACATGCACCCTCGCTTGGCGATTCCGGATTCACCACGTATAGTATATAACTTAAAAATATATATATATATATATATTAATTAACATGCCCCCTCATTTGGCGATTCCGGTTCCTCATATATCTACAACTTCTCATCTGGCATTTCCGATTCATCCTATATCGTAAACACGCCCCTTCGATTCCGGATTCATCATACATCTTAAACACGGCGATGCCGGCTCATCCAATGTCTTAAACACGCGCCCTCATAGGCGATTCCGGTTCATCATATATCTAAAACACGCCCCCTCGTTTGGCGATTCCGGTTCATATAATGTATCTACAACACGTCTCAAGCACAATGACCGCATGATGGGTTTCAAAACAGGAAACTCATATAGTTTGAAGCAAGCTTGCACGGCTTAAAACAGCCGGGGGGAGGGGGTTGGGGGGGCGCCCCCACCCCCACTTGCAAACAGAATCATTTCTGTCTTCCTTCCTTCGTTCCTTTCTTTAGTTTTGTTCTTTCTATCCTTATGTCTGTCTTTCTGTCTTTCTTTAGTTCTTGCTGTTCCTTCTTTCTGTCTGTCTGAATTTATTTATTTATCTCTTTCTTTCTTTCCTTCGTTCTTTCTTTCTTTCTCTTGCTTGCCTGCTTGCTTGCGAGGCGTTTGAGGTTGGGGACGCAGGTTCCCCTCTCCTGCGCAGATGCGCTACGGCATCGTCCGTGTCCTGTTATGTCGGTGTGAAAGATGTCTGTGACCCCGGCTCCCACATCTCTTATGCACCCCCCTCTCCCTCTCCCTCTCCCTCTCCCTCTCCCTCTCGCTCTCGCTCTCGCTCTCGCTGTCGCTCTCGCTCTGTCTCTCTCTCTCTCTCTCGCTCTCTCTCTCTCTCTCTCTTTCTCTCTCTCTCTCTCTCTCTCTCAAACACTGTAATTATTCGAAATGCATATTAAATTTTTCTGATGGAAATTTATTTTTTTAAGGCTTATCCCTACCCAACGGATTCTACCGGCTGTTTGAACTGTGGTCCTCTGCTTTCTGCCCTTCCTGCCCCTCCAATGTAAACCCTCAGCCCGGCATCAGGGTTCAGGGTTTAGGGCTTAGGGTTTAGGGGGCACATTCCTAAAGGGTTCTCGTATCAACAGGGTAGCTACTTAGTACTAGCTCATACTGTGAGCTTGCATAGAGACGACTGCTACTACTGACACTTAAATCATAACCATCAACAAGCCCTCCACAAGCCCAGAGAAAAGCGCAACCCTGAACAACCGCGATATTCGGGCCCCCAAAGTATCTACTATACGATTACTTGGACCCCGTAGGATTGAGCAGACATAAAACCCCATGCGCTCTCGCTGTTGCATCCACAGTTAGCATGCAGATAGACATGGCAGCAGTGGGACGACGCAAATGTGATGATCATGGCAATAGCAGCAGGATCAGCAGGAGAAGGATGGGGAGAACAAGGCATCAGCAGCACTGGGCAGCAGCCACGATGATCACCTGCTGTGATCCCGGCATCGCGGCCATGAAGACTAGGTAAGTGCTCGTGACATGCAAGCTTCCATCAAGAGAGCAGGTAAGGAAGGCTGCCCTTCAGATCAACCTGCAATACCCTTCATTATTTCGGCTTAATTGTCCTGTTGGTTCTAAGCCCCAAACCCTACATCATCAAGGTTTAATCGTCCTAGTTAGGTGTTATTTGAGGTTGTTGGATCCCAGTCAGACCATGCTTGCAAAAGGCCCGAGGCTGACGTGGTATGGGAACCTTTAGAAAGGCTACTGGATTATGAAACCGAAAGGGTCCATGCACTCAATGGGGGTTCTGTAATGGTTCCATACAGGTTACTATGACCCTAGGAATCTAAGGACTCATATATTGAGGCTTCTGGGCCCAAAGACCGTACCATGTAAGGCTTTTGGGCTATTTTGATGCCCAGGGTAAGTGTTCTATAAGGGCTTTAGGATTTAGGGCTCAAGGGTCCCTGTACCCAAATAGTATATACATTGGCCTCAAAGTAGCTGTATAGGGACTGCTTAAAGGCCTACGTACGTAGAAGTTGGGATGAACCCTTAGGGAAAATGCATGCATAATTAGACCGCATAGTCGTCAAAGGAAGTGTTTCAGGCTTTATAGTGTCATCTGCCGAGACTGCCAGCCTCTGTTCAGTAGAATTGCACGTTTCTTCAGGGGTGTTGTCAAGGGAACCCTGTGTAGGAAAGAACCACGAAAACTGTCGACAGTTGAAAACCGAATCGAAGATCGCGAGGCTTGCAAACTGCGCAACAGGGTGGTCGCGGACCCTCCAACTCGCCATTGTCCCGAACAAAACAAGCTGTCGGATACCATGAAACCACATGCCCAAAGCCTCAAAACCTAACAGTTGCCCCAGGCAGCGAATCCTATAAACCTGCGACGCGAATAAGTTAAACCCCAAGGCCTAGCCCCCATGCAACCCCTACCCGAAGTCAGGCCTCTCCAGGAATATATAAAGGCGTCCCGGCTCCTCCACAGCCAGCTTTCCTTCAGGGGCACAAGATTCATGCATGAGGGTAACCCCAAACCCTCACGGCCCAAGACACCACCCTTACATAGGTTCCTGTCGCGGCTTCGACGATTGTGCCTTCAGTTAAGTGCTAGGCATGCCGGGCTCTTGCGTTCACGTCAATCGTTTAGGGTTTAGGTTTTAAGTTTAGGGTCTAGGGTTTGGGGTTTAGGGTTTAAGATTTAGGGTTTAAGGTTTAGGGTTTAAGGTTCAGGGTTTCGGGTTGTAGCCGCTCAGTGCAGATCAAAGGTCCGATAATCCAACTGACGTTCAGAGTCCGCTTCAGGACTTGGCTTAATGCCTGTAGCATCTGTGTAGATCGTCAATTTCAGACACCATGAGGCTGAGAATGACTGGCTTCCAGAACACATGGCTAACAGTGTCACGATTCGCAACCATCATGTCACCACATCGTGCTACTGCTGCTGCAGCTGCAACGGTGGTGACATTCGGTAGCAGTGGTTGCAATCGCAGGGGAAAGGGTCGTGATTTTGTGAGCTCGTGCACTACTTCGGTTTCGATTTCTTGCAGATTCGGAGCTGTGGCGTCTTTGTCCAAGGTAAGAAAACCCACCGTACGCACTCAAGTACCTAATCCGCATGTCTGCAACGGCTTGTAAGAGCTTTACCTCCAAGTCTGCAGTCCCGAAATCCCGCCAAACCCTGAACCCTAAACTAAACCTTAAGCCCGAAACCTAGAAGCCTAAACCCTGAAACCAAAACCCAGAACCCTAAACCTTAGGCCCTAACTCCACCTTCACGGCGGTGTAGCGGGATGTAGGATACACGGTCCAGGGCTTAAGGCTCAGGGCTTAAGGCCTAAACCCTAGGCCCCAAACCTCAAACCCAAAGCCCTAAACCCTAACTACTTACGTATATTTAAACCTTAATGCCGACAGCTGTGTTTAGGATTCTTTTCGTAGCCTGTACTGGGAGCTTTGGATTCGATTCCTAAACCCTAAATCCTAAATCCTAGATCCTAAATCCTTCGTTTAGAATTTCTTTCGTAGCCTGTACTGGGAGCTTAGGATTCGAATCCTAAACCTTAAATCCTAGATCCTAAATCCTTCGTTTAGGATTTCTTTCGTGGCCACGACTGGAAGCTTAGGATTCGAATCCTAAACCCTAAATCTTAGATCCTAAATCCTAATCTTAAATCTTAAACCCTAGATCCTGAAATCCTAAATCCTTCGTTTAGGATTCTCTTCGTAGCTAGTACTGGGAGCTTAGGATTCGAATCCTAAACCTTAAATCCTAGATCCTAAATCCTAGATCCTAGATCCTAAATCCAAGATCCTAAATCCTACGTCCTAGATCCTAAATCCTCAGTCGGCGGATTTTGGAAAACTTTGGAACGATTTGAAACTAACATCCGTTTGTAAAAACTCAGTTTTACATTGGGTTGGGACCAACGCGGAGGTAGATCCTAATCTGAGGGTTTTAAACTATAAGGCTGTAACTGCAAATCCTAAATCCTAAATGCTAAATGCTATCCCAAATCCTAAATCCTAGTTCTTAAACCCTAAATCCTAAACCCTAGATCGTAAATCCTAGATCTAAATCCTGAATCCTATATAGATCCTAAAACCTAAATCCTTAATCCTATATACTATATCCCCTAGATCCTAAAACCTGAATCCTAAATCCTAGATCCAGAATCCTGTAGATTCTAATCTGAAGGTTTCAAATCTTAGGGCTGTAACTGAAAATGCTAAACCCTAAATGCTAAATGCTAAATCCCAAATTCTAGATCCTGAATCCTAAATCCCAGATCTTACATCCTAAATGCAAGATCCTAAATTCTAAATCCTAGATCCTAGATCGTAAATCCTAGGTCCTAAATCCTAGACCCCAAATTTAGAATCCTAAATCCGAAGTGCTAGATCCTCAAGCCTACATCCTGAATCGGCGAATTTTCGAAAATGTTGAATGTTTTAAATCAAAATACAAATCTATGTGTAACAAAGCAGTCTTACATTGGGTTGGGAACAGTGTCGAGGTACATCCTAATTTGGAGTTTCAAGTTTCAGGGCTAAATACTAAATCTAATCCTTGTGTGTACCGGCGGTTATGATTCAGGTGATGTGATCTTAGCGATTGGGATTGGACACAGACCTCAGCGGTAGTTGATGGATAAGCTCGCCGCAGACCTGGCTGAGCTAGAAGTTTCAATCGGCATTGTGGCAGAAGAAAACTGGGATGGTAGGAGCATCGAACGAAACATGAGTAAGTCGCTTCAAGCGAAATGATGAATATGTATATCATTAACGCAAAGGGATCACTGGCCCTCGCCAATTATACACGGCGTCCCCTTCTGAAACCCTAAATCCTAAACCACAAACCCTTACCCCCCTGAACCCTAAACCCTAAACCCTGAACCCAACCCAAAGCCCTAAACCCAAAGCCCTAAACCCTAAACCCCTAAACCCGTTAAGGTGAAGCCCCGTCTGTCGTATGATCGCACGCCAGGCCGAGGTCGATCACCGCCGCGTAGCACCTTGGTAATATACGGGGTTCCTTTAAGGGTTCCTTTAAGGTTTAAGGGTTCCTTAAAGGGTTCTATACATGGTTCTATAAGGGTTGCGGGGTTTAGGGTTTAGGGGTTTAGGGTTTAGGTAGGGTTTAGGGGGTTTTGGGTTTAGGGTTCAGGGGTTGAGGGTTTAGGGAATTAAGATTTCCTGATGTTTCTGGGGTTCAGGGTTGAGTGCTTATAGGGTTTAGGGTTTTAGGGGTTTAAGGTTTAGGGTTTTTGAGTTTGGTTTGGCCCTTAATAACTAGAATAAAGTCCCTTTACGGGTTGCTATAAGGCTGCTGTATAGGGGCCGTAACGATTGTAACCGGGCTTGCCTACCTTATCATCCCCGGGACGTTCTTGAGTGCGCCTGATTTTTCGGGGATCTGATTGGCTACTTTTAGCGCCCCTTCAAATAAAAATTAGGGTGGTTACCCAGAGAGCCCAATACCCCTTAATTAAGGAACATAGCTTAAATCATAATATGAAGCCCTATATGATTTAAGCTATATTCCTAATGTGCTTAAGTGGATTGAGGAATCGCGGGCCCCCTCGCGACGACTAGACTTAACGGTTTCTGAAGCGGCGCTGTCGCTGTACTACAAGTTTACAAGGAACCCTATGGAACACGAGCATGCATGTATGTATGCATGTATGTATGCATGTATGTACGTTTGAACATATATATATATATACATATGTATATATATGTATATATATATATACACATGTACATATACACACGGCAAAGATCGAGCCATTGGGCGTTTGTGCTGTCGGCGTAGGCTTTGAGAGAGCAGGGGCTCTGTACGTGTATTAAGTCTTCGAACACGATGACCATGCCCCCAGGGTCCTACGGTTGATGGACAAAATCCTGCATGACCCTAAGGACCCTAAACTATGGGAATTATGGTATATTCCTTGTAATGGGTAATGCAGGATTGTGTCCATCAGCAGTATCAGGGTTCTAGAAGGGTTACCAGAAAGGTTCTATAAGAGTTTTGGGGGTTTAGGGTTTCAGGGTTTAGGGCCCTAAGGGTCCCAAGGACCCAACAATTAGGTACTCGGTTTTAGGATAGTACCTATAGTCCCCATTGTAGTTCTTTTTTGGTGTCCCCTTTTAGATTCCTCAACATAAACTGGTCAAACCCAAAAAGGGAGCTACAATCGAGACTATAGGTAGTTATCTAGGTTAGGATTTGGGAGTGTGTATGAGTATTAGGCCCTTAGACCTTTGGGGAATGACCATGGTGTGCAGGATCCTACAATCATACCCCGAAATGGAGCTCCAAGTACCCTCCACACTTAATCCCAAATCTTTACCCCTTAACCCTGAGCTGGTGCTGCGAAGTTTCCCAGACCTTCCAAGATCCCTTAATTAAGGAATATACCTTATAAATTCTAACAGGATCCCCTAATATGATTTAAGGTATATTCCTTAATTAAGGGATTTTGGAAGGTCTGCGTTTGTAGGTTCACCAAGGAAGCTCTGGGGGTCTAGGCGGAGCTTCCATGCATCCTTCAACTGGCCGACAGCCCCTGCACCTCAAGCCTGAAAGCCCTTTTAAGGTAAGTGTACATGGGACTTTCCGAAAATAGGGGACCCTAATATAGTACCCTAAATAGTGGGATCCTTATTATGAGGACCCCAAAATAAGGTACCCCTAATTATCGGAAACTCCCACATGGTAGGTCAGTGAATGCAAGTAGGGCTCGTTCGGATTTTTGGTGAGTGTTTACCGGGGGGGGGGCATTCTGGATAGGCTTGTGCCGCACGACTTTGTTCACATGACAAGCGCTGAACCTTAAACGCACAGGCTTGCGCTCTAAACATTATAGCGCCCAAGGTATATACTGTGTAGCCACGTCCGTGGACTCTGAGGGTACCATGAAGGCGACTAGAAGCTCATTCGCTTCAAGTCAATGTCCAACTCTGAGTTGTTCTACCCAGACCTTCCAAAATCCCGTAATTAAGGGATATACCTTAAATTATAATAGGATCCCTAATATGATTTAAGGTATATTCCTTAATTAAGGGATTTTGGAAGGTCTGGGTAGGGCGAAAGGGAAGCTTGGGAACTTGGAATGCACTGGCTGGGGATCTTGGTTCGAACCCTGGGGGCCCATGTACCCAAATAGTATTATACTTTCGCCCCGGATACCCCCGCCCCGAAGTACCGTGTCCAGGGACTACTTTCAGGCCAAAGTATATATGATTCGTGGTAAGTTTCAAAGGGATATGGATTTGGCGCTTCTGGGCTTGCTTAACTCTTCAGTCTTCAGCTGCTCGCAGTGCTCCCCAAATCCTAAACCTGCTGCAGGGCCGCCTGTGCCCCTCACAGTTCAGCATGACGTTGGCTGGCTTGAGATCGATGTGAAGCAGTCCCGCTTTCTCGTGGAGAGCCTCGGGGAAAAGCTACCGGCCTTTGTTTGGGTGCACCCAAAACCGACATCCTTGTGCATGGCACCGGAAAGCTTGACAAAGCCTTGAACCCTAATATAGGAGGGGCCTTAATGATTAGAATAGGGTTTTGGGGCCCATTTTACTGTAATTATTATAAGCGACCCCCAAAATAGTATCGGCAATTATTTAGGCCCCTAAAATAGAACCCTATTGTAGATCCCTTGTAGACCCCTTTGAGGATCCCTTTGAAGGGAACCCTAGGTAATAACTTAGGCCGCTATGGTAGAATTCAATGCTTGGTAGCAGTGCCATCCAGACCTTAGCTCCGAACCTGCACCCCTGCAACCATGTCGTGGAAGAGTCCGAGGATGTAGGACCTGATCTAGGATCTAGGATTTAGGGTTTAGGGTTCAAGGTTTGGGGTTTAAATTTAGGGTTTAGGGGAGGGTTTAGGGTTTAGGGCACCCGAGTCCAAATCTTTGAGCGGCTGGGGCTGGTCCCTTCGAGCTGTTTTTTCCTCCCTGCTACAGCCGGAATACCCAGTAGGCTGTTTAGGAGTCAGGGTATTTTGTCACAAGCACACTCGGCATCTTCGTGCCATTTGCTTCTGCGACACAGCAGACAAACCTGGCCGGGTGACGTCGTGAAAAAAGGGTCCACTTGCGTCCAGTCTTTGCGGCCTGCACAGAAGGGGCGGGGGGAAAAAGGCTGGTCGTGGGGCGCAAGATATCACAGATAGATGACATGCAACTTGTGTCGGACCCAAATTGCCGCAAGGACTATCTACCATCTATCTATCGACCTATCTATCTTATATTCTGAATAAATGCAAAATACTTATTTAAATAGATAGACAAAATACAAATATACATATTATATATATATATATATATATATTAACACATATACATGTGACACTCCAGGTTCACAGGAGGACCAAGAGCCAGGCTGCGAAATCTTGACACCTGGTACGGCCCAAGCCAAGCCCTAAAAGCTAGACTGCAAAAGCCTAAGAAGGTTCAGCGGTTTAGGGTAAAGCCAAAAGCCTGAGAGGGTTTAAGAGTTTGGGGCCTAGGGTAAAGCCCATGAGCTTGAGAGTGTTTGGGGATTTTGGGTTCAGGGTACGGCCAAAAGCCTAAGAGGGCTAGGGTTTCAGAGTTCAGGGTAAGGCCTACAGCCCAACCTGTAATGTCGAATAGGATTAAGGTTGAGGAGACTAAGCAAGCATCTGAAATCCGAGGCAAGTAAGATTCGAGGACCGTGAACTGCTGGAAGGATATCGAATAATCTGAGCTTCAAGAGGCATGTCTGCATTTTAGAGGGTTTTCGTGAGTTTGGGGCTAGGGTTTCAGGATTTAGGGCAGGGTTTCAGACCACAGAGTCCGGGTTAGGTCGTGCATCTAGCTTTCTGTGCCTTGCGGGGCGCTCTGTGGCTTAGTGCGGCAGCTGGCACCGCCTAGCTTCGGATCTGCAAGTGAATCATAGGATCATTCTGAAAGACGTGTGTTCCCCATCTCCCTCACCGGCAAGTTTGAGGGTCTTCGGGTTTCGATCTGGGATTTAGTAGCTGCTTCAGGGCTCAGAAATGGATATTCTCAATATCTACTACCATTAAGGAAGTAAGCCTCAAACGACCATCCTTATCATGGTTTTACTGACCTAACTAATTCCAGAAAAGTACATGGTATACTTAGAAGCCTCTGAGCACCCTAAACCTAAACTTCCCTAACCCTAAACCCTATACCCACAAAAGTAGTATACATGGAGCCTCTTGGTACCCTAAACCCCAAATCCATAAAAGCAGTATACATAGAGCCTCTTGGTACCCTAAATCCTACACTCGTAACAGTAGTATAGGTAAATCCTCAGGGGTACAGGATCCCCCACAGATGAAAGCTCGCTTACCGGTTCCGTGTCTGTGGATCCTTGAAGAACTCTCCTCAAGAGGTTTAGAGATAGGGATTCAGGGTTTAGGTCTAGGTGCTTTATTATGCATTTTTTAGGGTTTGGTCGCAAGGGTTCAGGGTTTTAGGGTTTAGGGTTTCGGGGTTTAGGCATAGCAGGCCCTGCAAAGCTACCGCGCAAGCTTGCGTATTCCCGATCTTGTAAGGTTTCGGGCTATGGCTTTGGGGGATTGGGCTGAATCGGCAAAGTCATGGGCGGACGAAAACAGAACCTAAACCCTAAGCCCTAAACCTTAAACTCTAACGAAACTCAAAATCGCTACCCCTGGGTCTGCTTTGTGGTTACCCCAGGGCTCCATAGTAGTTCCCTTTTTGGGGTTCATATTTGGAATGCTATAAGGTAATCCCAAAAAGGAACTACTATGGAGCCTTTGGTTAGGGCTCATCTGATGCAGGCTCTATGGCTCTATAGTTATGCTCTGATCGTAACAGCCAGCCCTAAGGCCCTGCACTTAAAGGTTTCCCAAACTCTATACCCCGTCATACATAAACCCGCCCTGAACGCCAGAAGTATGTAGAATCATGGCCTTTAATAGCTGTTGGACCAGTGTACTTCCTACTTTTAAGGGGTTTGGGAAGCCCTGAACCCTCAACCATGAAGCCTTCGTCGGCGTTGATGCACGCCAGATTTCTGCGACACTTTCCCAGGAAATCGTGAAGCTCCCCACCGTTCATGTATGGCATCCTCGAAGAGGGTTGTTACTGTTAGGGTTTAGGGTTTAGAGTTTAGGCGGGTTTAGGGGTGAAGATTTCGGGTGAGACTTTAGCCGACAAGAGGGTATGTAGGCGACTCCTGTGAGAACTGCAGTGTCTAAAACAGCAGATGATATACTCGAGAATGTCATATAACAGACACAGTATCATACTTTAAGATACGTTATAATCAGGTAGGCTTTGACGCCGTTAGGAAGGACCGGTTTAGAGCCGGAGAGAACGGGCGATGAAACCCAAAGGATGACCAGGGCACCAGCTATCGAATATTAGGGCAACAGCTATCCCTAAGGGTCCATGTACTGAAATTTACTACAAAACACTGGCCTTAAAGTAGTCCCTAGACAGGTACTTTGGGGCCAAAGTACATACTATTGGGGTACATGGACCCTTAGGGTATCACATGCTGGGCGCCGCCAGGCCCCTGCAACTGCGGCCTAAGCCGAACTGCCCACATTTAGAATGCAGACATACAGGTGTTGTAGGGGTCTTTAAAGTTTTCTCAGGCTGCACAAGAGTCTAGAGTTTGGGGCGAAACCAGTTAATACTCCTCTAGCTACCCAGACCCTAAACCCTAAACCTTAAACTCAAACCCGAACCTACCGACCTCGATCCTTGGACCCGAGCCCTCTTGGAGGATGTCCTCGATTTGATGGTATAGTGTATACTTTGGGGGCCCATATATATATATATATATGTGTGTATATACAAATATATATATATATATATACATACATACATATCTAGATATAATAAGTAGCTACTATATACCCTAAACCCTGAACCCCTAAACTCTAAACCCAAATATACACTATGCAGCTACTATATTGCTACTTGGACCCATTGGGCTAGTAGATGAAGCGTAGAGCCCGGAGGACAGAGGACCGACTCATGTAGGGGCCTTAGCAATTAGAATCGGGTTTTGGGGTATAGTTACTATAGTTATAAGAAGGAACCACCAAAATAGTATTGGTAACTATTAAGGCCCTAAAATTCTGGTCCAGAGGTTCAGGAGGACTCGACATGCAGCTTTGCGACAGTAATGTGGAGGCCCTCATACATGGAAGACCGGTGTTGAACTATGTTATAGAAAAGATGTGACAAATGTCCAAAAAACACGGCCTGAGGCCGCCTCTTAGAGCATGTGACTGAGGCTTCTGGGAACAGAAATTTCATAGTGTTGAACCATAAATTCCAGTCAGGGAGCGTGTGTTGGGTGCGGTGCTATGGTTACTAGTTTGCGCAGAGACCACAGGGGGAGGAGATCGGCTTATGTCGGTAACGTCGCTTGTATCTAGACATCTAAACCCATAAGCCAGCAGAGCGAATCCATATAAGATCAGTAGACTACTAGAACCAACACATGGCCAAAGTGGCATAATCCAATACCCATCGCTGTTGTCGATGAACGGCGGCTCACCAACAGCTGAAATGCAGTAATCTGAGACACCGCGCATGCTCTCCAAGACCTGGATTTCCTGCCTGGCTGGGGTTGTCATGCATGGGTTTACGGTTCAGGGTTTAGGGGTTTAGGGTTCAGGGGATATGGAGGGGTGGGATCGTTTCAGTAAAGGTCCTAAGAGCAGGTCCAAACTAGGAATTCGGAACCTGTCCGTCTATACACATATGTGGACTTCACACCCTTTTACTGATGTGCACTTTCCAGCTCTGCGACTCTATGGTGACGATGATGCAAAAACCCCACACCCCGAGCCCCTCTATGTAATCAAAGCTGGAATGCATACACCCCCTAGCTTCCTCCGTCTGGGCCATGCAGTAGCTCACTCTAGAGCCCATGTCGCCGAAAATGCCGCGGATTTCACTTTACAATAACCCTCAGACTCCTAAAACCCTAACCCAAAATCCGAAACCCCAAAGGCCCTAAACCCCGAAACCCCTAAAACCCTATACATCCGTGTGCGGCCTGACAATGGGCTTCTTGTCTACGATGAGCTTGACAGACACATAGATCTCCTTCTTACCGAGGGTTGAGGAGGGAAGGGATTACGGGTTTAGAGTTTAGGGGTTTAGGGTTTAGGGTGGTTTAGAGTTTAGGGGTTTAGGGTTTAGGGCTTAGGGGTTTAGGGTTTAGGATGGTTTAGGGGTTTAGGGGTGAGGGGTTTAGGGGTTTAGGCTTTAGGATGGTTTAGGGGTTTAGGATTTAAGGTGTAGCAAAGCTTGGAAACTAAATCCGACAGTGCTAGGCATAGTAGGGCCATGACAGTTAAGCCACCAAGCGCTTTCCTGGTGTTCTAACCACGTTGACTCTGAACCTGTTCGGGGTTACAAACGGTCTCGGTTGTTCCTTTTTGGGTTACCTTTTAGGATCCTACATATGAAACGGGTTAAACCAAAAAAGGAACTACAATGGCGACTAGGAGGTTTGTGCTTTCGTCTGGAGAGCGCGAGGGCCCTCTTCCTTTACAAAAGCTTCTGCTAAGTTTCCAGGTTCAGCGTTTGGGGATTAATTAAACGGGCGTAGGTATATACGGTAGCATATCATAACAGCAGGGGGGGCAGTAAGAGGATATTCTTGATAAGTTCAAGCACCCTAAACCTTAAAACCTTGAACTTGAATATCAGTTGAGCGGTCTGGGGTTCATCCGATAGCTCAGTGGCCATGACAAGTTGCACCAACCCCTCAACTACATTGGCCCCAAAGTTACTTCACAGGAACTTGCATGGACCCTTAGGAATTGTGCAGTGACCCAAGGACTCCATGCTCTTACGAAAACTACCAAATTTATGGATCACTGTACCGCAAACCGCGAACCCTTAACCCTAAACCCGTAACCCTAGACTTCTAAACCCTCCTCAGCTTTTGGAGTCGTGTTTCGTTTGAAGAGATAAACCCAAAACCCCTAAACCCTAAACCCTAATGTAGGAACCTGATTAAGAAACCCTGGGCCTATAACCCCAAAATAGTAGGACTCATATAACGAACCCTAGTCAAGGCCCAAGGTTTCTTAATCAGGTTCCTACATTATTATAGTACCCTTACAAAAGATCCCTTTTAGGAACCCTTATAGACCCCTTTAAAGGAACCCCAATACAGGCCCAAGGTTTCTTAATCAGGTTCCTGCATTAAACCGTCGAAGAAACCCTAAACCCTAAACCCCTAAACCCTAAACCCCTAAACCCTAAATCCTAAACCCTAAACCCCTAAACCCCTAAACCCCTAAACCCCTTAAGCCGGATCTTCGGATGCGTAGCTCCTGGTTTCCTGTTGTAAGGTTTAGGCAACTTGGAGACCCGGAACTCCCTCCTTAACCCTGAGGCTTAAAATGGCCCAAAAGCCTTACATAATGTGGTCTTTAGGCCCAAAAGCCTTAAAATATGAGTCCTTAGAGCCTTAGGGATAAGGTTCCTGAAAATAGTCCCTATTTTAGGTTCTTTGGGGTTTGGGGTTTGGGATTTAGGGTTAAGGGCCCAATTGCCGCATTCCCTACTAATTACAGTCTATGATATGGAGTATCAATGCATCACAGTCCATAATTTGAAGTATATGCCTGCCTTGTTATGGTAGCTCAAACTAATATAGGGGCCTTAATAATTGGAATAGGATGTTGGAGTATCCCTAAGGGTCCAGGTACCCAATTATCATACACACTCAAAAATAGTAACCTACGTAACTACTATCCCAAACCCGAGTACCTAATTGTTGGATCCTTTGGACCCTTAGGGTATATCATCAGCCTCCAACTCGAGTTGGGGCGCGTTGGTAGCGTTCAGGGGGTATGGATGCAAACACAGCCCTCCGTGGTCCTTGTATCTCTCGCAAAGCACCTTGCATTTAAAGACCTCACGCTTTCAAGGTCAAAAGTTGGTAACGCAGGCATGCGGACTCAGAATGAGGAACTGAGGGGTCCCCATGTCAATTGAAGGGGCGATGCACCTATGCTGAGATTGTGGAAGGCGGCACCAACCAATCCCCATTCCCTGTCAGTGATGTGCCACATAGCTCAGAATTGGGGACAGTTTTAATTTCTGCTCTGGTTGCCTGGCACTCCTGGACCGTGTTGGGCTGTGTTAGTATGATTTTGGTGTGCTGCTTACTCAGGTGGTGTTGGATCTGGGAAGGCATATTTTTCTTAAATTCTCAGCAGCTGCGAGGGGGCAAGTCACATTCTGGCAGTGCGGATTCCCAAAAAGTGGTACTCTACACGCTAAACCCTAACGCGACGACTACAATCACGACGACGAAGATGGCATCTACCCGGACCTACCGGACTGCCGCGAACTACCCAGGAGCGATCAATTCAGAGACCTTCAGGATATGCCTATACCTCCTTAAAACTATGATAAACATATTATGTTTACTATTCTCTTGGGGTTATATGAACAAAAAATCGTAAGGAGACTATAGATGCTGACAGACCAGGAGACCACCAGGACCACGGCGAATTTTGTTTAGCCTGTCTGCTGGCGGGTGCAGCCAGTAAGCTTCTCCCCATCTACTCGCCGGTTTGGGGACCACGGCGAAGAATGTAGTGGCGGACGTTAGGCGTGACCTCAACGCTCCTGAACATGTAGTGTGTGGCCACAAGAGTGCTTGCCCCATGTACTGGCGGATTCACAGACAGGACTAGCATGCTTCCGATGCAGCACCAGGGTGCTAGTGCTTGTGAGAATGACACCGCTGCATTGATCATGTACCAAAAAAGCAGCTACTTTTGGGCCTCATCAGAAGTATATACTATACTATTCCTTGGACCCTTTGGGAATTCATGGGACGTGAGCTCGAACTATGCACCGCACCACTGCGGGAGCCGCGTCCCGGGAAGCCTCGGTTAGCTGGCCGCGGGTGTAGTTAGAAGTAGGGCTGTTAAGTAGCATAGCTATTATAGTTATAACCTACTACACTAACTATAGAGGACTTATTAGCCCACTAATGCTCGACCCCCACTCCCTAGACCCTAGACTCCGGCCCTATAGACCCTAAAACGACTCCTTGGCATATCCAAACTCAGGAACCCTCTGTCCGGAGTCCGGAGCCCCTGGAGTTCTCCCAAACACAAGCCACAACTCACAGCTTAGGGTTTAGGGTTTAGGGTTTAGGGTTAACTCACACAGACGCACCTTAAACACAAAAAACACACACACACACATAGCACACAACACACACACACGGAAAATAATAACAACAACGACAGCAATCGACAAGAGTGCACCTTCCCAAAGGCGTCCTCACCCAGCTTCTCTTTCTTGAGCAATTTCGATTGCCACTGCCATGGCAATTGGACGTCTGTGTCATCTTCCTCGGAATCGAGTTTAGGGTTTAGGGAAAGTTTAAGATTGCGGCTTTTTCGACCTGATCCGCAGGGTCTCTAAGCCACAAGAAGCCCTGGAATCCATGAGACGGACCTACTACAGGAGCCTGAATCACTGCAGCACTGTTTTGGGGCGTATTACACTGTAGGACTATAATACAGACGAACCCCACCTTACTCTGAGCAACCGCTCTTGCAGGGTTGGAAACAAACTTCGAATGATCTCGAGCGGGTAGGGCTTCGGGTTTATTGAGCCCCTTGCGAACAGATATTCTGGTAGGTGTTCTAATACTGGGGCCAGTGTCAAAGGTCCCTAGAGAACGAGACGCATTAATCCGGATCTACAGTCTCCGTCAACCCCAACCAGCCCTGACGATCCACCTTTCACCCGAACATTCAAGTTCAACAACCCCAAATCATACCAAATCAAGACAGAATCACGGCCACGCCCTCAGCCTCAAACCCTTGCTAGCATTAACTGCCTGCACTCCCTGATCTTAGTAACCAGGACCCACCTATATCCCAAACCCCCTAAAACCCCAAACCCTGAACCCCAAACCCTACCTAAATCCAACACCCTCAAGAACCAACCAACCCTAAACCCTAAACCCGAAACCCTAAACCCTAAACCATCCGACACCCTAAACCATCCGAAACCCTAAACCGCGATTCTCATGAAATCCTTCCGTCCAGGAGGCTCGCAAGCTGGTCGTAATAAGGGAAATGTTTTCGCCTCCCCGAGTCCAAGGGTCCATGTACTCAAATAGGGTTCTATGAGGACTACTATAAGGGTTCTATAAGGGCTTTTGGGGTTTAGGGCTTAAGGGTCCATGTGCCCAAATAGTATATTATGCTTTGGCCCCAAAGTACCTATAGAAGGACTACTTTAATTAAGGCCAAGTAATATGGGAGTTTCCAAAAATAGGGGACCCTAATTTTGTAACCTAAATAGTAGGATTCTTATTATAAGGACACCAAAATATGGTAGCCTAATTTTCGGAAACTCCCATATACTAGTTGGGCACCTGGACCCTTAGGGCCAGACTCGGAGCTCTGCGGCCGGGTTTCAAGTTCAGGGTTTATGAGCCCAGACCTTCCAAAATCCCTTAATTAAGGAATATACCTTAAATTATATTCGGATCCCTAGTTTGATTTAAGGTATAGTCCCTAATTAAGGGATTTTGGAAGATAGGATCCCTAATATGTCTTAAGGTATATTCCTTAAAAATTTATTTTGGAAGGTCTGGGGAGGTTTAGGCTTCAGGGCCTAGGCTGATATGTAACGGTAGGGCTTAGGGCTTTGGGCATAGAGGGTCCATGGTTTAGGGCATACAAGACTTAGTTAGAGTAGAAGCCCAAAAGTTGGAAACCCAATAACCTCAAACCTTAATACTTAAGGTGTAATGTATAGGGAATACCAGCACTATTTGACCTTAATCCGGTTTCCAACTTTATGGGGCTTACTGTAGAGTGTATCGACCCTTTGGGGATTCTTTGAGATTTCAGGGAAGGGGTAAAGGATGGTACCCAGGGCTTGCTTGGACTTCCCTAAGGGTCCATGTGCCCAAATAGTTTATGCTTTGGCCTTAAAGTAGTCTCTAAAACAGGTCCTTTGGGGTCAAAGTATATACCATTTGAGTACATAGACTTTACATGGACCCTTAAGCCCTAAACCCCAAAAGCCCTTATAGAACCCTTATAGTAGTCCTCATAGAACCCTATTTGAGTACATGGACCCTTAGGGCGTCAACCCATTGGGTTCAGATGAAGCTCGGAGTTGAGGCTTCAAGTTGAAATACCGAATCCTAAGGGTCCAAAGGACCCAATAATTAGGTAAGGGTTCCTTTAAAAGAGGTCTATAAGAGCTGCTATGAGGGCTATTATAAGGATTTAGTATAGAGGCCTTTTTCGAAGATAGGACCCTAAGAGTCCAAAGGACCGAATATTTAGGTACTCGGGTTTGGGATAGTAGTTATGCAGGTTACTATTTTCGAGAGCATATGATAATTGGATACCTGGACCCCTAGGGGAAATGATGATAGTACACGTAATATAATAGTGTTAACAGTACTGAGAGCATTAATCGTATTAAATGTAGGCACAGAATGCATAGCATTAATACTGAATAATGAGTTCTGGTCAACCTTAAGCCTGCTTTGCACACATTTAGAGCTGACGGATTCTCGGATGTACTGGGGAAGGCTTAGCATGCATGGGTTTAGGGTTTAGGGTTTAAGATTTATAAGGTCTGTAGGGTTTGGCGGATCCACACCTAAACTTGTGCATCATAATTGAAGATATCTTTGTTGTGTAAGTACTTAACTCTAGACTCGCAGCCCAAGGTTCTGCCTAGATGAAGCCGAAGCCAGCAATTCCTAGCCCCAAGTCCTTTGTGATCTTCTCCGTGTCGCGAAGACTTATTTTCGCCACAGGCCCCAAGGTTAAAGTATTGTAGGGGCCTTGCGCAGCCTCGGATAGGCTCCTTAGTTGCTGAGTTCATAAGCCCCCCAAAAGTGTACACTTTCAGTTTTATAGTGGGTAATATTATCCCAAAAAGTGTAAAGTGTATCCACTCAGCTACGAAGGCTTTAGAGCTATTTCTACAATTCTACTACATATACTTAAATTGGCATGAAAAGGAGACAAAAACGAATACTTATTCCGAACCCTGCGTTTCTGCTGATGGATCGAGGCCTACATTACCCACGATGAAGACTGCAGCGGAATCATCTCCACAGTAGAGTGTGCTTCGAATAGTGCAGGAACTTGCTGATCGGCGGTGTAATATGAAGGATCCCTAGTTTGTATTCCTGGATGTAATTGATTTCGGAGTGTCTGCAACCCAGGGTTCAAAATTTGAGTAATGTAGGAACCTTGCATGTAGGGATCTTGCCAATGAGAATAGGGTCTTGGTGGATCTTGTTGCAAAGCTGTACTAGGGTTTATAAGAGGATAAACTTGCTAAATATTCCGACTCGTAAAGTAGCGCCACCTTGCTTCACGACAGGTTAACTTCAAGTTTGGGTTTAGGGTTTTACATAGGGGCTTAGTGTTTATAGGGCTAGTAACCCACCGCAGGGTATGATGTGAAGAACTGTATAGGGTGCTACAGTACAGCCGGACATGAAACATCTGCCTTTCAAGCAAGCCGGGCTCGTTGTTTCATCGTGACGAGCTGTGCATCGGTACTTGGAGGGTCGGGGGACTTAGTAAGTAGTTGTTTATAGAGTTGTAAGTACCATAACCCCAACTAGTGTCTTTTTAGGGTACTCATAAATCTATAAACTGACTACTGACTAAGTCCCCCGACCCTCCCAGTAGCAGCCTTTTTCAATGTCGCTCTGCCTCACGCCGTCCTTTGATGTGACAGACAGGGACATCTTATTTCCAACACATGAAACACGTTAACGTCTGCAATCGGTCTCTGAACCGCGCCTGGGCAAGCTACATGGGGGCCTAGGCGCTGTAAGCTCCAACGAGGCCTGCACATGCTTCCCAGACCTTCCAAAATCCCTCAATTCAGGTATATACCTTATTTCAGGAATATACCTTAAATCATATTAGGGATCCTGTTATAATTTAAGGTATATTCCTTAATTAAGGGATTTTGGCAGGTCTGGGTTGCCACCTCTCCAGTGGCGGCAGCCCTGACCACTCAACCCAGAAGTCTCAAACGCGACCTAAGGCTCCAGTTACCTATAGTAGAAGCCAAAGAGTTGGAACATCATTATCCTCATGCCCTTAAGGTAAAGTTTAAGGGCTCCTAGCACTAATCCTCCTAAATCCATGTTCCAACTGTCTGGCTTCTCCTCTAAAATATTGGGCTACTGGGTTACGTAGTATGGTTAGTAACCTACTACTCAGGGTTTAGGTTTCAGGCTTTAAGGCTATGGTTAGTAACCTACTACTTAGGTAACTGGAGCCCTTGGGCCCAGTACCCTAAACCCTAAACCCCTAACCCTAAACCGTTGAGAGTAAGTTCAGAAACCCGGGAGGCTTAAAGGTTCCCTGACTAAGCCGATGCTAAACGTTACCTTAACCCTGAAGAACCTACCCTTTTTAGGGTTTCTTATGATGATTTCCTTATATAAGTCCTTAAAAAGGCCTACCTTGTTAGGGTTCCTCATTATGATTTCCTTATATAAGTCCTTAAAAAGGTAGGAAATTTGGGGATAAGGTATAGGTAGGGCCCTGGACCCTTTAAGGACCCAAGAAGAAGATCCCTGGAAGCTTACCCTTCACCATAACGATCCCCATGATACCGTCCGATCCTCTGAGCCCCCTCCAGAGAACCGACGCCGGCCTGCCATGAAACGCTGGAACTCATCCTCGTCGAGGGCCCGATACCTCTGGGTTCATGCAGGCTGGGACAAAGATGGCAGCTTTGAGCCAAAGGGCTTAGAAGGTACAGCGTACACAGGGATTCCGTGTAGGTTCATGGATAGTTATAGGTAGGGTTTGTAGGTCCCTCAATATGGGCTTTATAACTATAGTTATCCTCAATACCAAGTTTAAACCCTTCTGGTGACTACCCATGAATCTAAGCATTGTCACTACCCATGAACCTAAGTAGAGCCTCGGGGTTTGACTTTGCATGATGCTCTTCACCAAGGGTCCAAATTACGACCCAATAATTAGGTACTCGGGTTTGGGATAGTAGATATGGAGGTTACTCTTTTTGAGAGTATATGATAACTGGGTACTTGGACCCTCAGGGCTTTGTAGTTGAGAGGGGGAGGGCTTTGTGATTCGAGGTTAGGGTTCGCAGGGAGACAATGCTCCCGTGTCATACAATTAGAACAGGGTTTGGGGGTGTAGTATAGCAGTACGTATTTCGAATTGTTCAGACTCCTATATCAGCATCGGAGATTTGAAGTCTAAAGTAAAAGAGTTGGACCTGGAATGCCCGACAGGCTTTTTAAACGGAGTCCCCGTTTGACTTTGGCTGAGCCTGGGCTAAATGCAGGAAACCCGTCCCAAAACCCTCAACTCTATGCATGTGTGCGCGTCTATCTGTCTACCTAGGCACCTGTCTATCTATCACCTACCGACCCTCCTACTACCTGCCTGCCTGCTGCCTGCCCACCTACCTGGCTTGATGGCTAGGTAGCTGGCTAGCGCTCTGTTATCTACTTATACCTAGCGATCTACCTACATACGGAGCAATCTGTCTGTCCATCTAGCTAGCTATCTGTTCTTACTTTAGACACCTGTCTATCTAGTTATCTATTTGCCTATCTATGTATCTCTCTATCGATGTTCAGATGTATCTAGTTATTTATCTCTCTAACTTTCTACAAACTATCTATCCATCCATGGCTCTGTTATCTATCTATCTATTGGACAATCTATCTAGCTATCTCGCCATCTATCTATCTACCGACCGACCCACCCACCTGCCAACCTGGCTAGCTAGCCAGCTGGCTAGCTGTCTTTGTACTATCGATGCATGATATTCTTCTCGCTTTATCTGTCTATCCATCTTTCTATTTTTTGCACGCTTGTCGAACTATCTATCTATCCGACCTACCTATCTTCCTATATATCCAGCTATCTATCTGCGTAGCTAGCCTCCTAGCTAGCTAGCTAGCTAGCTAGCTACGTTACATATACATATATACAGTTGCATATATATATATATATAGGCTGCCTTATATAGATATGTGTAACTGGATACCGTGACAGCCTGATACCCGAGACTCCATCGCCCTGAATCCTGGACTGTCACGGAACCCAATGTCCTCAAGGCAAAAGCACTTACCCAGACCTTCCAAAATCCCTTAATTAAGGAATATACCTTAAATTTTACTAGGATCCCTAATATTATTTAAAGTATAGCCCTTAATTAAGGGGTTTTTGAAGGTCTGGTTAGGTTTCGGTTGTAGGGTTTGTAGGGTTATAATGTCGGAGTTTAGGGCTCAGAGGGGTCACGTTTATCATGGAGAGTTTAGGGCTTCCGGTTTAGGATTTAGAATCTGATTCCAAGATCTTGATCCCTTACCTTAACCCGGAATAACCTACCTTTTTAAGGACTCATATAAGGAAATCATAATAAGGAACCCTAAAAAGGTAGGTTCTTCAGGGCTAAGGTAAGTTCTGAATAGTATAAGGGTTTATCAAGCAAAGGTCTCTGTTGAACTCTGTTGAACCCTGAAGACCGTGTCTAAGCCTTAGAACACCACAACCTTGATCCCTAAACGTATAACCTAAAACATATAACACTAAACCAAAACCCTACGCACTATCGCAGCAGCGTTTCAGGGATCTTGAGAGAACGAACCCATAAAGAAATGTTACAAAGTCACCCAGAGAGCCCAATACCCCATAATAGGGCTTCATATTAGGATTTTAGCTATATTTCTTAACTAAGGGGTATTGGGCTCTCTGGGGAACCCAAAGCCCCGGCACCTGCGAAGCTCTTGAACCGCCTCCTCCTGGAGCGTCGCTTCCGACACGACCGCCGACTCGGAGTGAGCAAGACCCTGCAACTGAGGAGTGGTTTAGGGGTTTAGGGTTTAGGGTTTTGGCAACTGAGGAGTATAGTTGGAGGAGCAGGGGACCTAGTGGGTCAGAAGAATACCCTACTTGGAGATATAAGCACTCGCTATTTAGTTTAGATGCCACACTTATGACTTATGACTTAGGGTTTGCGGTTTAGGGTTACATATAAACAAGCTTCGTGCCTGAAGCCACAGTATTGCCAACCAGAACTCCCCAAACCTCAGACCCGAACACAAACACTGACACCACCCCGCAGCACCGTCACTGTGGGGCATAGAGCTAACGCCTACTACTACTAACCGCGGGGGGATCGCATCCAGGTGTCAAAACTTAAGAGCTTCGGTGTAGCCTGGCCCGACGGGTTGTATGTGACAGGCGTATGCTTGGCTTCAGGATCTAGGGTTAAGTGAATCGAAGTCTAGGCCACTAAACCATACACCCCCTAAACCATCCTAAACTCCAAACCTGTTCAGTGTGGTTTAGAGTAGTTCGAGAGGGCTCTGGTTCTTCCTGGGTTGGCAACTTGGCTTTTCAAGCTGGCAGCTTGTTTAATAGATCTTGGGACTTAGTAAGCAGGGTCATAAATCAGGTAACTACACTTATAGTTAACTAAAGCCCCAATTCAAATTCTATACCCCCCCTAGAACCATAATAAACATAATGTTTTCAATATTCTCTTGGGTTTTATATGAACAAAAACAACAAACCATTCCTAAGGAGGCTATAGAACGAAGGTGACTTCTAAACCCCAAATCCTAAACCTCACTTACCAAGCCCTAAAACCTCGGTGAGGCTCCTGGATGTCGGAGGCCATGGGGGGGGGGGGGGGTAAGGGTATTTAAAAAAGGGTAATGGAAGGGCGTCTTTTAGGTGTTTTTTTACTAAAAGGTTGNCATGGGGGGGGGGGGAGTTAACGTTAATTGAAATAAGGGTACTGTAAGGGCTCCTTTAAGGGCTTCTATAATATAAGGTTCAGGATTTTGGGGTACCTATATAGTAGAATGTAGGGCTTCTATGTTTGGAGTTACTATTCTGATTTGGGGAAGTATCCCCATAGCAGTACCTAGGACCCTGTGTGTTCGTCTCTAATGGACGTGCCGTCCATCCGCACCTACAGCTGCAGTTCCCAAGCTGAAAACCATGCCTATGCAGCCGAAGCCTATTCAGGGTTTACGGCTTTAGGGTTTTAGGGTTGAGGGTTTTAGGGTTTTAGGGTTTAGGGTTTTAGGGTTTAGGGGTTTAGGGTTTTAGGGTTTAGGCATTTATGCCGAATCCCAAAACCCGACACCGTTTAGCTTGCAAAAAGGGCTCCAAAGCCAAATGCACAAGTGAGTCCGACAAACCTTTGGCTCTGCCTAAACCCTAAACCGAGACACCAAGGAAAATATGTCAAGGGTAAACAAAAGAATCGTACGATGCAAAAGGCAATGAACAGCTTTGCTGTCATAGCATGTGATATGTTTGTCTGCTGAAAGACTGGTGTAGTGCGGATGGATATGGAAGCCAGCACTTTAAAGAAAAGCTGTCATGTTGCAACTGTGCGCACCCTGGTACCCTGAACCAACAAACCAAAACCGCAGGACATAACTCAAAGCCCATTCCCAACCCAGACCTTCAGACATTCCCTAGAGGAACGAAAGAAACTGAAGGCCTACCCTAACACATTCTACATAACAAGTGCCTAAATCCTGAACGCTATAAAGCTCGGTCAAACTAAACCCCATGAATGCGAGGCTTAGGGGCACTCAGGGCCTGGATTAAAAAAGTCAAACCTGCCCCTAAACCCTAAACCCTAACCTGCTCTGCATGGCGTAGCTCCATGCGCGCAGCATGGGCGACGAGGAGACCACTCAACTGTCAAATTTCCAGAATGGGGCTTCTTTAAGGGCTCCTTTAAGGGATCTGTAAGGGCTTATAGGCTGTGGGGATGAGGGATCTCCAAGGTTCTATAAGCTCCGTTAAAAAACGGGATTGGGAATCAGAGTTGGATTTTTGAGCTCTAGTCCAGAAAACTGAAAGCAGCCCTCTTCTGTACTTCAGTTCAGGGTTTAGGCTTTGCGTTTCACTGTGAAAGGTGGAGACTTTCTGTTAAGCGTCATCAGCCTTTTCCCAAGAAAGTCCAAATATACTACTAGTACGGAAGTAGGTCCCCAAAACCATAAAAAGATGGTTTTGGGGGACCTAGTTCCGTAACCTTAAGGGTCCATGTACCCAAATAGCACATACTTTGGCCTTAAAGTAGTCTCTATATAGGTACTGTGGGGAAGTATATACTACTTGGGTACATGGACACTTAGGGTAAAGGTAGTATATGTGGGTGATTGTCAATATTCGGGTCCCTTTTGGGGTCCTTATTATAACACGGCACCTAATATTTAGGGTTCCCCAAAAGGGACCATAATTTTGACAACCACCCATGTGGATCCTCTTGGTTTTCTTGGTCTTTGCTACACTTGGGTGATGTGGGCCTGCGGGTCTCGGTTCCCTATGGCATGTGCCTACCCATAGGCCCCAAAGTAGTTCCTTTTTGGGGATTACCTTATAGAACTCTACGTATGAACCCCAAAAAGGAACTACTTTGGGGCCTAAGGGTAGATAATTGGGTTTACCTATCATAATAGTCCTACGCACTGAAGTCCTGAGCCCTAGCCCTAGCTCAAGCTCGCGCAACCTGGACTTTGAAGGCCGCCCTAAACCCTAGACCCTACTTGGAGGGTCGGGGGACTTAGTAACTAGTTATTTTAGGGACTTATAAGTACCATAACCCCAATTAGGGTCCCTTTTAGGGTACTTATAAGTCTACTTACTACCTACTTACTAANCTTAGTAACTAGTTATTTTAGGGACTTATAAGTACCATAACCCCAATTAGGGTCCCTTTTAGGGTACTTATAAGTCTACTTACTACCTACTTACTAAGTCCCCCGACCCTCCAAGTAGCCCCAAGCCCTAAACCTTAACCCCAAAAAACCCAAAACACTAAACCCTAAAGCGAACCCTAAGACCCCGAGACTTAGCTCCAAACACTAAGCTCTAAACCTCGAATCGGTGAGGAGTCCAAGCTGAACAAGTGTAGGGGCCATTAGGGGCCTGAAGAACTAATACAATAGTTAGAGTAATTAATGTTTTCGGGCGCATTGTACTGTAAGCCTAGTAAGGAACCCTAAGGAATAGTATTACCAATTGTTCAGGGTTCTATATTCGGCTCCATCCAGGGATGCCGGGTCCCGAAATACACTGCTCTTCCTCTAGCTCAACCTGAACACTAAATAATTCGTAAATCAACGACATTTTGAAGGACTCGCAGAAAGGAATCATCATAAGGAGCCTTAAAAAGGTAATAAGTACTAAGCTTCAGGATGGGTGTACATCTGAATCACTTCGCTACGCTTCAGGATCCCCTGCGAATCCATGTACCTGTTTCGCCCTTAGGAGTCCATGTGCCCAACTAGTATGTAGATACTTTAAGGGGTGCTTTTAAGGGTTCTATAATGCTTTGGGGTTTACGGGTCCATGTGCCAAATGGTACATACTTTGGCCTTCAAGTAACTTAAGTAGTCCATGTATGAGATGTTTCGGCTGACAATGCCGGACTCCACGTAGTAGGGCTCGGGGACAAGATTTCTGTACTGGTCATTCAAACCCGAAAGAGCAGAATCCTGAACTCAAGGGCCTACACGCTAAAACATCCATTCAAAGACAGTTTCAAGTGCGTAGATGTACCCTTACGGAAGGCTCACATGAGGCAGACAAAACGATAGTGAGTGATTATGAGGCTTAGACCTCGTAAAACTTCAAGTCTATATATGTTACGAGGGCAAGCACATCCTAACTTCCCACCTGGAACTGTCCTTGTGCCATGTCTGACGACCGAAAACCCGATGCCTGCAAACCCTGAAACATCCAAGTGCTCCGAGCGACCAGCAGGAACTGAGCGGCCATCTGAAGCATCTTTGCAAGCAAAATGAAGAAGGGCTGTCCGTGATTCTCAGACGACGAGCACCTTGGGATCTCTTCCGACTCTATATCTTCTCTGAAGCTTCTGACGCAGTACGTTAAGGCGTTGGGGGGACTCCTAGTCGTAAATCTCGGATAACTCGAATGTCACGACAGGGTTTTGGGTTTATTACCATGGAACGTGGGGTAGTATGTACCGGCCGATGGGGACCTCACCGGGTTGAACTAGGTTTCGGAGTGGGTTCTACGGTTTAAGGGTTTAGGGTGTAGGGTTTAAGGGTCAAGGGTTGAGGGTTTAAGGGTTTAGGGTTTAAAGGGTTTAGGGCTTAGGGGATTTCGAACAGTGCCGATGCAGTCTGAAACATGGTAAGCACCGCCGCCCGGAAGAACAAAACCGCGCACCTTACACTTTCCTTCTTGTGGTGGAGGTCAATGCAGCAAACCCCCGGAGACCCCAATACCAAAATTTCAGGAATTCAGTCCTAAACCCCAGACCCTACCTTAACCTACCTTTTCCGGGACTTATCTAAGCAAATCATAACAAGGAACCATAAAAAGGTAGGTTATTCAGGGTTAAGGTAGACCCTAAACCCTACACCCCAATCAAGCCCGGTAACGGTCCATGTAGCCAAACAGTATGTACTTTGGCCCGACAGTAATTATACAAGGACTACCTGAAGGCCAGAGTACATGCTATTCGGGTACTTGGACCCTTAAACGCTAAAGTCTAAAGCTCTGAGTAAAGGGCCTAAGGAACCCTTATAGAATCCCCAACCCTAAACCCTAAACCCCTAAACCCCTAAACCCTAAACCCTTAACGGAACCATATTTGGGTAAATGGACCCTTAGGGCCACGCTTCAAACGACAGGTCCCCAAGGCCCTTCTCCGAATCCTTTTAAGCCGGGCTTATCTTCTCGCCACACCCCTAGGGTTCAGGGGTTTAGGGGTTTAGGGTTTAGGGTTTAGGGGTTTAGGGGTTTAAGGGTTTAGGGTTTAGGGCTTAGGGGTTTAGGGGTTTAGGGTTTAGGGTTTAGGGGTTTAGGGGTTTAGGGGTTTAGGGTTTAGGGGTTTAGGGGTTTAGGGGTTTAGGGTTTAGACGGTTTAGGGTTTAGTAATTTAGGGTCCACCTTACTTGAAGGATGAGGGGACTTATCCGTACCCTAATCGGGGATATGTGTACTTATAAAGTTATTTAACCCGACTTACGAAGTCCCCTGATCAATTAAGTAGGGGTTAGGGCGTAGACGGCGGAGAGTAGGGGGTTTAGGGCTCAGGGTTGAGTGTGTGGACTACAGGCGCTAGGGTTCAGGGTTCAGGGTTTAGGTTTTCAGGTACCTTGGGGAATGAGACAGCTTCTATACCTCAGGGTATGTGTAGTCCTCAACTGACGGTTGTTCAATCGGCTTCCTAGCTGAGCTTCCGCACACCTACTACGATAATCGGGAGGGTGGTAAGTACAAGTCTTGGGCTTCGGGCGGGATCTGACGGAAGGGCTTAAATAAGGGCTTAGTAGAAGTTAGAACAAGGTTTTGGGGCGTATTGTACTATAATTACAGTACGGCGCCCGCCAATACTGCTGGTAATTACATCACCGGGACAAAAGTTTCAACATACGGAGGATTGTCCCAAAGTGCCATGAACATGTACCGCGGAGAAGCGGAGAGGCCAGAAGTCTGTTTTACGTGCCCAGCGTGGCGGAGTAGTTAACTCCCCGGAAAAAAATATACCACTATAATGTTCTCCGCGGAGAGCCTTGGGGATCTTGTGGAGGAGTCTAAGGGGGAAAAGGGGTGAACTACTACATATGTTGAGTTAAAAGGAGTGTGGCGAACTTTCGTCCTGCGGTAGTATTCAGGCCCCTATTAGTAACAGTGTCGAAGCTCGCACGATCATCCTTCTTGCAAAGCCGGCCCCTCACCTCCCGATGCTCAAAGTAGTTGTGTTAAGTTCGGTGTATGAGCACGACAGTCACAGTACCACTAAGCACGCCCAGGGCCTTCAGTTGTTGGATTTATGCGTGCCTGTTGAAGATCTGGGCCCCGCTCATATCCTACTTGTTTGGGTGTCAGGGTTGAGATTTGGCCAAGACGCTAACAACAACTCGCTGAGCTGCATAGCACTGGGCACAACAATGAGCCAGAACAGCCGCGATGCAACTGATGCAACCCCGCAAGTCCACGGAAGTGGCCAAAACAACAAGCTTATACCCATTTTGCGATGAGCTCGTTAACGGGTTCAAACTGTTTATGCTTCTTTGTCCCGCGTGGACTTCTATCCTGAATCTGTTTAACATGCAGCTTCCAATGCATGCAGCCCTCAAGCGAAATCGAGATGACGGATGAACGAAACCCTAAACCCTGTGTATTTTGGGGGGCTCCTTCGGAGTCCCTCACGAAAGAGTAGGACCCCTGGTGTTCATGACTCGCTATGATACTTCACAGTAACTTCACCAGGCCCTCAGAAGAGGAAACCGACAGTTTTGTGCTTGCCACAAACCAAGACCCTGACAGCTCCTAGGTTCCCCAGTAGCCCCTTTATAATAAGGGTACCCTTTTTCCTACTATTCGGTTTTAATAAGGGAACCCCCCCAAAAAAAGGGTAAAAGGGTACTACTGGGGAACCTAGGCTCCATACAACAATAGGAGAGACTGTCCTCTACTGGGTGTTCGACTTGTTGAGAAAGAGTTGTTCCGAGGCAAGGTGTCCCGCACGGGCATCGGGCAGAACCCACAAGTGTGGAGCTTTTGTTGATAAACTGCTAGCGCTTTTGTTCAACCTAACACCAGTAACTTGTAGTTACTGTAGTACTCAGTCTAACAGAAATAGAAGAAACTAAAAACCAACAGCAACAACATGTGCCGCAAGAGCAATGCCAGCAAACAGCAATAGCAACACCGGCTACAATATTAAATCTGTTTGAAGCAAATGCAGCAGCATCAACGGCTTCTTGATGCACTCCGTCACGACTACCACTAAGAAAACATCTCATCCCCGACAAAAAAAGCAGACTTTTACTATCAAGAGCTGCCGACACCGACAAAAATGACGAGAACTAACGAGAGTTCAAAGCATTGAAGACGTATCGTGTGCCACCGAGGCGCCTTCGCATAAAGAGCCCCGTAAAGCCTAAACCCTAAAGCCTCAAGGAGAATCCAGGTCCCCGGACGTGGCTCGATGCAGTTCTCCGGCCTGACCTTGGTGTGCTGACGCTGTTGTCTCGGTCCTCCGACTCGGGTGCAGTTCTCCCAAAGGGTCCAAGTAATAGTACAGTGTATACTTTGGGGCCCAGATATATACTGACTAGCTACTATATGGGAGTTTCCGAAAATTACGGGGTCCCTTATTTTTGGGTCCTTGTAATAAGGATCCTACAATTTAGGGTAATATATTAGGGTCCCCTATTTTCGGAAATCCCCATATTGGTACTTGGAGCCTTTGGGTCTACCCCAAACCCAGGATCCTCTACCCTCCCGGGATGAGATAAAGCCCTGCCTCCGAAGCAATCCCGTCTGGCGACTGCCTATCCACAAATAGCGCTGCCCTGTGCAGGCATCAAGTGTTACCCGTTTAGGGTTTTGCGTTTAGGATTTAGGGTTTAGGGGATTAGGGGTTTAGGGGTTTAGGGTTTAGGGTTACTAGTAGCTTGTGATCGTGACAGCCGTGGTTCTGCATTACCGCATGAAGTACCTTAGTGGGAAGCAGGCATTTCTGGAACGTATCAGGTTGCCACCTAGTATCTATCACTACGGCAGGAAGCATCATACCCTGTCCATGCGGTGAGTCATTGTGATGTTTCTACTAGTCATGACATAATGTCAAGCTACTGAAGCCGGTCCCCTGTTGAGATGGGCTTCATATACCTCAGGGCATGGTTTTATGCGCTCGGCTTTTTGTTCAGGTTTAGGGCTAAAGTCTCCCAAGCTGCCGTCGTCGCCGAGGTTGCGAGCTCAACACTTTACTCACAGATTCCTATGCATCTGTCTGAGACTTACCCTAAACCCTATCCCCTAAACCCTAAACAGTCCAGCAGGCAATCGAGTTGTTGAGAGCCTTCGGATGCCGTAAAACAATACGAATCCTGAGTACCCCGTGGTAAGGTTCCTGGGGACTTAAGAGAGTTGGGCTTGAAGCTTCTAGCTTTGGGATTAGAGCTCCGATTCCGGCAAAGGCACACTGCTTAATGTAGGGGCCTTAGTAATCAGAATAGGGATCCGGGGCCCATTATACTATAATCATAATAAGGAAACCCCACAATAGTGTTGGTAATTATTAAAGCCCCTATATTAGAGTTTTCGGGAGACCCGCCTAATTGAGGCAGTAACCTGCTCATGTGATTGCACGCTAAGCTTTGCTGAAGAAGCCTTTCACACAGCAGGGTTCGGCACATCGTTCTGAAAAGCCTCCACCCGAAATCTCGGACAATGTGTTGGACAGTGGTGGTTTGCATCTAGACGTGTGCACCATACCCATACTGCCCAAGCTACTGGGAATTCATTGTATCCTGGGCCCAAGTAGCCGAACCCTACATCCCAGGTTGATTCGTCCAAATACCCCAAACTCTTTCAAAAAAGGGGCCGGCATAATTAGAAAAGGGTTTAGGGGTATTCTTTGGAGCATAGTTATTGTACTAAGACACCTTAAAGCAACCATGGTTGGTGATTATTAAGGAAATACAGGTGGGGGCTTAAGAAATGGGGGCTTAAGCCTCCTGAAATCACACCAGGCTGAGACCAAGAGGGGATCTGCTGCTAGGAGGAGGGTTGTAACTTGACGGAACGGCAACGGCAAGCCGTGAGTGAGTGGGAAAAAAACCCTAATGGCCGGGGCGTTTGCCAAAAATGCCGAATTGGGCAGTTTTGGGCGGTTTTGGACTGTTTTGGAAAATGTCACCCTCACTACCGCGTCCACATTGCCGGAAGCTTGCCTCTACTCCATAGCCCGACAGATGCAATATTCCAGCACCGAACTCCGAGCGCGCAGGATTCCGAACCCAAAATAGCGTTTTCCAAAAGGTCCATTTGGGCCCAAATGGGCCCGAATGGTCCCAATGGCTTACGCCCCCATTTCTTACGTCCCCATCAGAGTGCCCTTGAGATTAATCAGGCTTCTATACCAAGCCCTAAACCCTCATGGAACCCTTATCGATCCCTCATAGACCCTTTAAAGTACCCGTATAGAACTCCTGTTATAACCCCTAAGAGAACGTAGACCCCTAAACCCCTAAGCCCTAAATCCCTCAACCCTAAACCCCGCAAACCCCTAAACCCTGAACCCCTGCACCCCTAAACCCCTAAATCCTAAACCCCTAAACCCTCAAATCCCTAAACCAACTCACCAAGGCATGGGCCAACTTTATCCGACCATCGGGCATCTGAATCGGAGCGAGGAGCTACTTGGTTCTTTTAAGGGATCTATAGGGGCTCTATAAGGGTTTAGGGTTGAGATATCAGGGTTCTATGACGGTTCAGGGTTGACTGGAGGCTCACAGAGACTCCAAAACCCCTTAATAGGGAATGTATTTCAGATCATCAGGGGGCCTCATATGATTTAAGGTGTATTCCTTAATCAAGGGGTTTTGGAGTCTCTGAGCTCATGGGTGGCTCTAAGCAGAGCTTCGAAGGATCCTTGGAGGGACCTATAAGTCTATAAGGGCTCTATAAGGGTGGTACAGGGCCTCTACTTGGAGGTTTATGGGTAGCTACAAGTAGGGTTTTACAATATAAGTAATTAGGATAGGATAACTATAGTTATGGCCTATATTCGGGGACTTATAGGCCCTACCTATAACCACCCATGAGCCGTCTAGCCCGGAGCTAGGTGCAGGATTTTTTATAGAAGCCAGAATCAGCGAGAAAATTGGAGCGTCATTCTCCTCATGCCCATATAACATAAGATGTAGGGGGATCCCAGCACTAATCATCCGAAATCCATGTTCCAACTTTTTTTTGGGGGTTCGGTTTCGGGTTGATGGTTCGCGGCGAGTTTTAGGGCTCCAAGAATCGAATGTCCGGGTTTTGTCAGCAGTAGTTCAGGGTTTGAAAACCAAGATCTTGTCGTCTTACTGGAGTGGACCGCTAGCCTTCCAAATCCTAAACCCTAACCCTAAGGGTCCTAACAAATTGGGGAACCTCAAAAAGTAGGAGTTCTGAGACCCCGAAGGAACCCAAGGACTCTCTCTAGGACACCCCGGACCCTCCTAAAGAGATACCTGGACCCTTAGGGAACCCTATACCCTAACACCGATTTAGCGTCCGAGATGAAGACGCTTGGAGCATTGTGCAGAGTGTAGCGTTTACAGAACCTCTGTGGTGTCGGCTTTAGGGCCTAGGGCCTCTAGGGTTTAGGGTGTGGGTTTTGGGGGTTTAGGGTTTTGGGGCTTAGGGGGTTTAGGGTTTGGTGCTAGGGGCCTTTACGGCTTTAGGGTTTGGGGTTCTGGTTCAGTTCCAACCTTTTCCAAGCCTTCGGTGGAGGCATTAGGGTTCTGGATCCCAGAGGGCAGCACACACACACACACACGAACAAACGCGCGCACACACAGACACACACACATGCGCCAAAGCAAACTCCAAACCCTGAACCCTCAATTCAAGCCCCAAACCGAATAAAGCATAGGGTAAGGTAAATTCAACCCCGTCAATCCCAAGCCTCAAAACCCCCCAACCCCTGAACCTAAACATACTGAACCTGTCAATTCAATCCCAACCCTAAACCCTAAACCCCCAACCCTAAACCCTAAACAAGCCCCAGAACCAAGCTCAAGACCCGAATCTCGAGGGCCCCTTGTTGCTCGTCGAAGCCTCTCGGGAAATACAACCCGTGTATAACTAATGGGTCCGTGTTTATTTGTTTTACAGTAAGCCCCATAAAGTTGGAAACCGGGTTAAGGCCAAATAGTGCTGGGATTCCCTATACATTACTCTTAAGGATTGAGGCTATTGAGTTTCCAACTTTTGGGCTTCTACTGCAATGGGTCCGTGTTTATTTGTTTTAGGGTTTAGGGCCCGGTATAAGATATACGCGCCATGGAGACTATACCGCGAGGGTCCAGTCTCTACATAGTTACTTTGTTTAGAGCCAAAGCATATAACATTTGGGTACATGGACCCTAAATCCTAAACCCTAAAGCCCTTAAAGAACCCGTGGAGGTTTATAAGGGTGCCGTACTATGTTGGAGGGAACCCTAATTTAGAGAACTATCCAGATGTTACGAGCGACTGGTATTTGGAGGTTCGTAGGTAGTTGTAAGTCGAGTTATAAGTCTCCTAGCATAGGTTTGGGGGTTTAGAGTTTTTTCGGGGAGATACGGTATCTGTAAGTGGAGTTGTAAGTCCCTCGAATCGAGCTTTCAGTATAGTTATTCTAATCATCCTACAATTGAGCCTACTTTTAGCTACGCATGAACCTCCACACAGGGTAGTTTGCTCGTGGGTCTTCAGCATCAGGGTTTGCTCGCAAGAAGCTCTCGAAACGGACATTACAGCACGAGTTCCGGAAAGATAGGAGCAGAATACATGCCCGCACGAGCACTCGTAACTGTTGCATGTTCCCGACAACCTTAAGCCCCCCGGAACCTTAACCCCATGGACCCAACCCCCGACCCCATGGAACACTTTCCCAACTCCCAACTATGCTACTTCGGCACGAAGTTCCACCGGTGGCATGTACGAACCTTGCGATGCCTGGTTGAGGTTTAGGGTTGGGGTTTGTTACACCTCAAAGCAACTTTGTGAAACTTCATTAATCCTAAAATCAAAAGGCCCCAAAACCAATATGGCAGCATTGACCCAGTTTAAAACAAAAGGCAATGGATACGATAGGGGGAATACACAGAACCAGATCATAAAGAGGTCTGAAAATATGATATATTGCCCCAATGTTGTCCCTATCTAGCCAATCAAAAACCGTTAACCCAAGACGAAGCCTTCTGCAGCCCGTGGTTTTAAAAACCCCTGAAAATTCATTGCCCCGCACAACATAGCTATTGAAATGATCCGGGCCCCTTGGATCAGCCGGTGTGGATACCCTACTGGAGGTTCATGGGCAGTTATAAGTAGGACTATAGGTAGGATAACTATATACTTACAACCTAGATTCGGGGACTTATAAACCCTACTTATAACTACCCATGAACCTCAAAGTACCCTAGAGGCATCCCACCTTCCACGGTGCCCTCGGATCCATTCCAAGTGGAGGACTGAAGCCCTGGCATTCTGCAGCTTGAAGCAGTGCTATATTAGGTTAAGGACTTCCAGGCCCCTGTTTTGGAGTTTAGGGTTTATGGTCGGGGGCTGTCTGGGCTAAGCATCAAGCTTTGAGTCTTGAGGCTTATTTCAGTCAGCGTTGAGGCTTGAGCTTGCGATTAAGACATTAAGAATTTGCTTTTCGGGAATCAGGGTCAGGGCGCAGGTTTCAAGGTTCAGGACCATAGTGACCTGAACCTCATGAGCGATGGAGACTCCGAACCCCGAAACTGTATGTGAGAGTTTCCGAAAATTAGGGGTACCTTATTTTGGGGTCCTTATAATAAGGGTCCTACTAATTAGAGTACTTTCTTGGGTGTTCTCTATTTTCGGAAACTCCCATATGAGAGATAAGCCACTGGCCTTGGGAGGGGTATGCCGCTTGAAAGGTTCGTTTACCGAGGGCTCGGTGACACAGTCTTGAAATTCTCGCTTTTTGAAATTCCTCCGAGTGCATGGTAAACCCAATGGTCCAAGTACCTAATAGTCATACACTCTCCCAAGTAGCAACCTACATAACTACTATCCGAAACCTAAGTACCTAATTATTGGGTCCTTTGGACCCTTAGGGTAACGAGATCAACAGCTTTTAGAGACAAGGCTGTATGAAATTCCTCACTGCAGGAATTGTGTGAAAGGTACTCCGGCGCCTACCCGTCATCATGTTTCAAGACTCGAAGGACCATGGGTGCCACGTGCATGCAGGAGCAGAGTGATTAATTACCTGGTTACCTGTTAACCTCGCACGAGGTAACCATAGTTCACCCACAACCGTCTAAATCCTAAACCCTACCCTTCCACACCCGGAGCGCCTAAACCCCCGAAGCCTGAACCCTCAACCGCAATTAGGGGATCACCTCCAACACTGCCCCGAAGGCCTTTAAGCTGGACCTTCGCGCCACGGCGGAAACCTGGCTTTCAAAAACTCGGTGTTGAGTCTTTATGAGGGTTTCGGGATTTACCTTAAACTACCAAACCCTACTTTTTTGTAGGTTCTCATTATAAACCCTAGTATGGAATTTATAGGGACCCTACAAAAAAAGTAGGTTTTGGTAGGTCAAGGTAGGGCTTGAGGCTCAGGGGTTGAGGGTTTAGGGTCTCTGTGCTTTCAAGGCTTGAGCTTTGAGCGACCGTGGACCCAGAGGGTCTAAGCAAGTATAGTGGCAGCCCACACTTGGGTTTCGCGTTTGAAAGGGTTTAGTGTTTAGGGTTTAGGTTAAGTGCAATAGGGCTTAAGGCAATTTTAGGTGCAATAGGGTTTAGGGTTTAGGGTGGACGAACGCTCCTGTCGCGAGAATTGGCAAGTTAAAGGTTTAAGCTTTAGACTGTTCAGCGGTTCGTCTTGCTTGAAACCAGGTCGCCAGTTTTGCTGAAGTGACGGAACCGTAGCATGTTGAACCGATGTCCTACTAACCCATCGACATTCCCCAGTGTCCCCTGAACAATCAGGGTATCTTTTTTGTCCTGGTACTCAGTTTTAATAAGGGAACCCTAAGATGAACATGGCAAAAGGGTACTACTGGTGAACCTAGCCTGCGAGGTTCCCAAGTTCGACGCAGTCAGACTAAACCCTGAACCTAAGCTGGAAGGAACTCAAACACTCAGACAGTCCCAGAGTCTTGAGGTGCCCACTATACGGGTCCATCGTACCCAATAATTCGGCATTTGGGGTGAGCCAGGATAGTAGTCAGCGCAGGTTTGCATTTTGGGGCAGCATATAGTATGAATGTCTAAATATCTAAAAATGTGTGCATACATACAACAAGCAAGTAAACATACATACATACATACATACATACATACATACATATATATATATACATGTACATATATATATACACAACTTAGGTCTTGGGTATAATACATACGTATGCATACTCTACCTCAATCATTCAATACCCGAACCTTAACAAGACGGAAGGCCGTCAACGCAAGCTGTTGAAGTTGAAGCTCGAAAACCTATATTCACATCCCACTTGATCTTTGTGCCACCATGCTTGGGCTTTTAGAAGAACACCTTTATAAGATGCCTGTGCTATGCAAAAGACCCCAAAACCCGACTGCTCCGAAGCCCTGAACCCGAAAACCTTTCAGTCCAACACCCCTCAGCCCCTGGCCCTTATAGAAACCCTAAACCCTAAGCCCTTATAGAAACCCTAAACCCTAAGCCCTTAAAAGAAACCCTAAACCCTAAGCCCTTAAAGAAACCCTACAGTCCGCCACCTAAACTTTTTTGCCTAGCCGCCTGGCCCCTCTGGAAACCTTCCGCCCCCCCCCCCCCCCCC
>BGNK01004988.1:15562-41452 GCA_003297005.1 Symbiodinium sp. clade A Y106 | reverse complement strand
TGTTGTCTGTGTTCGCGACTACACAGTTTGATTCACTTGGCGTCTCTACGTGTCTCGGTCGTGTGACCATGCTGTCGGTTCGCGGTTGCACCGGCATGGGCTCTGCTTGCGTTCCAGGCTGCATGCTCGTCTTCTCTGTGAGACGTTCGGCTCCAGCGCGTCTGCCTCCAGCTCCTCTGCGAAAGGCAGAGACTTGCCATGCCTCCGCTGTGCCCTGGCTTGCCTGGCAGCCCTTGTCTTTTCTCCGCCCACCGGCGCGGTCGCGCGGCTCACCGTTCGGGGCATGCCACCTGCGCCGCTCGGCTTTTGCCTTAGACTTACTTTCTGGAGGGTTAGCTTTGCTTCGGTTGGGGTTCACACGTAACGCGCTCTGTTCAGGTCCTCTGCGATCCTGATCGACTGGCTGAAGCATGCGGGCGCCCGCAGCAGCGTGCGCAATTGAAGCGCTTGATGCTTGGCCTCGACCCGCAGTATCAGCACGTGGCCTTGGAGCGACTGCCCGAAGCATTCCGCGACTACTTCCGCCACGAGCTCTCCAGGCCCAAAACTTGCACTGGCATGGATGGCGAGCGCTGCACGTTTGGAAGCGGCGGTAGAGCCGTGCGGGTGGAGCGTCGGGCCGGCCGCTGCCTGTTCTGTACTCCGGAAGTCCTTTGGCCCATGTGTGAAGATGACGGCGAGAGGCAGCAGGTGCTCGCGAAGTTGCGGCGCATGCCCGCTCAGGCTCGGGGCCGAGTCCTGGAAGAGCGATTGCTGCCGGAAGCCGCTGAGTACTTCCGCGCTCAGCTCGCTCTGCCTGCGGCCCGGGGGCCGGCCGTCGCTCAGTGGTCTGCCCTTTTGGCCTCACGCCTGCCGCCTTACGCGCCGGCCTCGGCTGCTGTCAAGCAGCGCTACAGAGAGGCGGTCCTGACAGATCGCGCCCGTGCACGGCGCCGCATGCNGCCTCGGCTGCTGTCAAGCAGCGCTACAGAGAGGCGGTCCTGACAGATCGCGCCCGTGCACGGCGCCGCATGCAGCAGCCGCCCACGCGGGTAGCCAGAGGCGAAGACGTGGAGAACACGACCGGCCTGCCTCCTGCCAAAAGCCGGCGCTTGGCCGCGGATTTCGAGCGTTGGTGCTTGAAGGACGCCTGGAGCATGTGCTCCACCTGCGGTGCTCTGGCCCCTCGCGAGCTCACGGAATCTTCTCTGCGGAGGAGTCCAAAGCCCACGCACGCTCCTGGAGCCTGTTTTCGATGCAGAGGCACTCGCTCGCAGCCGTCCCTCGCTTTGGAAGACGTGCCCGCGCCGCTTCGTGGCCTCTCCAAGGAAGCAGCCCAAGCCCTTTCTCCTTTGGAGATTGATGTCGGGCCGGTGATCCGCGCCGAAGGCAGATCTGGTTATAGGCAGCACGCGACCATGATGCGCTTTCGCTGGCAGACGCTCTCGGTCTCCAAGCAAATCAAGAAGGTGGAGGATCCGCAGATGCGGCAGAAGGCCCGCGCTGCTTACAGGTATCTCTGCTCCTCTGACAAGACTCCCTACGCAGACTTCCTCGCCGAGCACAAGGAGTTCCTCCAGGAGCACCCTGGCGCCGACCTTCTGACCCGCCGGCGTCGACTGCAGTTCCTCGAGCGCACTGGTCTCGAGTGCGCACTGTGGCCCTGCCTTTTCTGGGACGTCAAGATGACCTTCACACACGAGCGCGGCAGCGACCCGCGGCGCGTTCTCCGGCAGCAGCGCCAGCCTACGCTGGAAGAAGTGGTGCTCCACGCCATGCGGCCCTTCGCGGATGCACATGCAGGGGCCGACGACGGCGCGCGGAGCTCCGACCAAGACGAGGAAACCCCGAACGAGATCGACGAGGACAGCTCCCGCCACAGCGTCAAGCGCCTCTTTGCCGCCTTGGCGATGGGCCGCCTTCTGGGGTACGGGGCCGAGTTCGAACTGCTGCAATTTGCCTACGATCTGAACCTCTGGAGCAGCCTCGGCTCCAAGAGAAATCTGCAGCTGGAGGTCCCCATGCGGGTTATGATGAAAGGGGAAGCCTTCAGCCCGCTTTATTGGCGCGCCGTGCACTACGCCCTGCTGGACATGGTGCGACAGGTGGGCTACCCGCGAATCTTCTTGACGCTGGCGCCCTACGAGTGGTCGTTCCCATACCACGAATGGCTTCGCGACGAGATGAGCAAAATGCTGAAGGAGCGCCTCTTCTTGCCCGTCGGGGAGACCCTCCACATCGTGCACGTACTCGTCCAGGCGCTGAAGGGCCTCGTCCTGGGCCAGACTGGGGGAAGGCGGCACAGGCGGCCCTGGAAGAGCAACCTGTTCCGCGTCCTGGACGAAAGTGGGCAGCCTCGGCGCTTGCACTTCTTCCTTCGCCTCGAGTACCAGGATGGCACGCGAAAGGCGCCTACCCAGGATTATCATGGGTCCGGCCGAGTGCACGTGCACATCATCATCTTCGCGCGGCCAGAAGACCTCCCGCAGCTGCCCGTCGCCGAGGCCGTCAGCGCCACCCTGCCGGAGGACCCGGACCTGCGCGGGTACGTGGAAGGAAGCCAGTACGATCGGGACGGGAAGAGCGGCTGGCCCGTGCGCGAGGAAGCCAGCTGCTACGACCAGGAGCTAGGGGCCTGGCGGTTGAAGCACAGCGAAAACGACCACCGAGCCGGCCTGCGTCCCTACCTTCTGGACCTCATGGAAGCGCTTCGCTGCCATCAGGACTTTCAGATGTGCAACGACGACGGGCTCCTTCGCGCCTACGTCACCAAGTACGTGAGCAAATTCTCNGGCCTGCGTCCCTACCTTCTGGACCTCATGGAAGCGCTTCGCTGCCATCAGGACTTTCAGATGTGCAACGACGACGGGCTCCTTCGCGCCTACGTCACCAAGTACGTGAGCAAATTCTCGGACGCCGCCAGCGACGAGTGGCTGAACGACTCGGTGGATGCCGTTGGCATCGCGGCCACGGTGCTCATGCGGTACAAGCCGCTGGAGCCGGAGATGGTCCTCCAACTGTTCGGCGCGCGCTTCCGGCAGTGGCACCTGTCCACGGAGAGCGGCGGCAAGCGCGACTTCGTCGTGCCCTGCCCGGACCAGGAGCCCAAGCCCCGCGAAGTGGAGCTGTACGAGGCGGCTCCTTGGGCGAGGGGTCGCATCAGCCTGTTGGACTTTCTCCGCAAAACCACCGCGGACGGCAAGATATGCCACTGGCTCAAGAAGAGGCACGTCAGCTCCGGCAGCGCGCAGACCCTGGAGGACTTCGCGGCCTCGTACCGCATGCAGGGGGAGAAGGTGGTCGCGGCGGAGACGGTGTCCAAGTTCAACGACCGCTTCTTCGGCCAGTGGCTGATGCTGCATGTGCCGTTCCGAAGCGCCGCGGATCTGGCGCTGCCGGAGGCGGTGGCGGACCGGGTGCCGGAAGCTCACAGGTACTTCGGCATGGCCCTCCTATGCAAGCACTCCATCGCTCAGGCCATGTGGCGGGACGACGAGCGCATTCGCCAGGAGTTCAAGATGGAGGCGCACACCCAGGACCACGTGGACACCCTAGTGGCCATGATCCAGGCTCATCGCGGCTTGGTGCACAAGTATCTGCAGGGCAACTTGGACGCCCGAGCCGAGCGCCGTCAGAGGCAGGAGCAACAGCGCCGCCATCAGCCTGGCGCCGTTGCCGCAGCAGAAAGCCCTGACTTCAACCAGGATCAGCAGCGCTTTCGCCGGCGGGTCAACGAGGCCGTGGATCGCGCCCTTCACATCGAGGCATCGAGGACGGAGGCCGAGGCGGACCGGCTGCGCGAGGAGGCGGCCTCGAGCAGGGCCACGGTGTGTCTCGGACCACCCGGCACGGGGAAGACGACGGTGGTCTTCAGCTGCATCGACCGCGCGCTGGAGGAGGGCGGGCGCGTGCTCCTGGCCCTGCCCACGGCCCAGCTGGCGAGCCGCATGCGTGCCAAGTACGGGGACGCGGTGGACATAGACACTTGCCACGCGGCCTTCGGTCTGCACGAAACTGCGGAGCAGGGCGAGGCGTCCCTGCTGGCCATCTACGCCCTCATCGTCGTGGACGAGCTCTCCCAGTTGGACGAAGCCAACTTCGAGAAGATCTTGCGCATCTGGGGGGCCGCCGAGCGCATCCCTGCCCTGGCGCTCCTGGGCGACCGCTGGCAGATGGCCGGCATGGGCGAGCGGCGGCCCTGGCACTCGCGGCTCTGGCCGACTATGTGCTTCCGGGTGACTTTGCACACCATGTATCGGTGCAAGGACCCCAAGCACGCGAGGCTGTTGAAGCTCCTGCGGACGGGGAAGCCCACGAAGAAGCTACTCGACTCGGAGCTGCGCAAGAAGATGGCCTGGCGCCCCGCGGGTCCCCCAACCGTGGACGGCGTGCGAAAGCTGCTCAAGGCTCATCCCGACACCACCATCCTCACCTGCAGCCGCAGGGGGGCGGAGGAGGTGAACCAGTGCGCCCTCAAGGCTCTGTTCCCGACGTTCCCCCCGCTGATTGTGCTGCCGGCGGACGTGGATTCCAATCCGGAGAATTATGTCCGGGGCGTGCTCAAGCCCGTCGAGGAGCTGGTCCCCTCGAACATGCCCGTCCATCGGGGCATGCGCGTCTACATGACCCGCAACGTCCGGAAGGACTTGGACTACGTCAACGGCATGGAGGCGCAGGTGCTGGATTTTGACCGCAGCTCGGGCGGTTTGCTGCTGCGCACCGTCACCGGACACACCGTCAGCGTCTGGAGATGGACCGACCCGGACCGCGGCGGCCTGTCCTACTACCCGGTGCGGCCCGGATACGCCTCCACCATCTTGAAGTTCCAGGGCGCGGAGCTGCCGCACGTGGTGGTGTATCTGGATGCGCCGAAGGTGCCCGCGGCCGCATACACGGCCATCAGCAGGGTTGGCTTCTACGACAACTTCTTGTTGGCCGGCTCCCTCACTCCGGAGCACTTCACCCCGGCGCACTGAGCGGGGCATGTTTTTTCGCGTTTGGACGGGCGTGACCGGCAGCCGCGGCGTACAGGGCTGCCCACGCGCCGTTTTGCAATGCCTGCTAAGCTCCTCCGGAGCGAGCCTACTCTTTGAAGTTCAACGGCAGTCTTTCAGCCACGGTCCTGCCGCAGAAAACACTCTGACCATTCATGAAGCAGGAAAAAAAAGTCGCGAGAGCTCTCAAACATGCATGCTCGCTAGAAATATCAGGGGGCCAGGGTCGCAAGCTAGCTAGACCCCCCTTGCTAGGGGGGCAGGGGGGTAGGTAAACCCTAAACCCGATGGAGGTTTGTACTTCGGGCGGGCGGGTGGGACTTCGGCTACTGCGCCGACCCCCCTTACCATTTTATGGGGGGGGTCTGGGCGCACTGCCAAGAAACCCTGAACCCTAAACCCTAAACCCCTAAACCCTAAACCCCTCTACCTATTGTAATGTAAACCCTATAGTCTTCGTGNTTACCATTTTATGGGGGGGGTCTGGGCGCACTGCCAGTAAACCCTAAACCCTAAACCCCTAAACCCTAAACCCCAAACCCCTAACCCCTAAACCCTACCTGGTCCTCTGTTTGACCCCTTTTATTTGGGTGTACCGATTCCCGCACCACCATTTAGACAAGTACCCTTTTATTATGACCATGAAAACTAGCTTCGGGCCTGTACTGTCAAAGCTTCGACATTAAATGCAAATCGGACCTGTGTAACCTCGAGATGACAATTCGGGCTGCTGGGTTGCAAATGTTTGAGACTATATAACCTTGAATCAAAAGCCCACATTTCAAAACCCCTAACCTTGATTCCGAAGTCCTATAAGCCAATGACCTAAATGTAAAAAACCGTAACCTTGATTCCGAAATCCTGTAGAACCCGATCTTCATCGAATCCGAAGCCTGGAACCTGAAGACTCCCAAGAAGCCCCAGGGCCCATCTCTCCCCCAGCCGTGTTTGCAGCGGCTCGGTCTGCTCGCTCGACGATGCACACCATCATGCAGGCACCGCAAGACTTCAGCAGGGTATCAGTTGAGAGGGTTTGCACAAGTAAGTTTGTGTGTATGCTATGTATATCACATGCACACCACGAAGCTAGTGACTACAGACATGTGCCGTGTAAAGCCTGCTGGTGATGGCGGCCGGCGGCCACTGCTACCACTGCTGCTGCTACTGAGCTGCGACTGCCTTCTCAGATGCTCGGATGCTCGGAGTGGATCGGTAGAAATTACTAACAAGTGGGGCCTCTAGAAAGGTATAGCTAGAGCTACCGGCGCTGATCTAAACATGTTTAATTCTAACAATGCTACTTAAACAAATCCCTTATCTCCCACTCGAAACATCACAGGCAGGCTTCGCTGGGTTCGCACAGAAACAACAAAGTGTTCTTTGGCAGGTATTGTTGGTACATGCAATGCACCACAACTACTACAAGCCCAGCTTCTCGAACTCTAAGTAGTATCGGATAAGCATCCGTTGCAGCGTGCGCTGCCCACATGTGCGTGCTGCTACTCGCCGTGACATTCGAGAGCATATGCCAACGAAATCTTCACTCATGTCAGTCAAATGAGCAGCCGGGGACATAATGGCCTGCGCTCCGGTAGCCAATATGTGTGTCAGACGAACTTGCACGTGCTTGAACATATGCAAACTTGGTTCGAGGTGGTACAAAGATTTCCCCACTCGGAAAAACTCCACAGCAAGATGCTTGTAGCATGCACAGAAAAGCTCGACCGAAGCGGCTGCTGATTCAGCCTCGCTGCGACAAAGCCATAAGCCGTTCTTGTGCAATATCTGGAAGAAACGAAGACAACCACAGCAAGCATCCTCAATAGCTCTGCAAACCCCGCCTTTCTCAGGATCCTGAAGCCACGTATGCCCGGAACGTCCAGACCCGTCTGGCAAGACAGGCCCATGTCTCAGCAGCAACAACAGCCATCGCATAAGCATCATTGAGTCAGCAGCTTTCCATCCTTACATGGGAAGCACTGCAAACGGGAAGTGAAACGGAATATCATACTTAATAGAGGCAACAGAAACCCAAACGAAAAAAAACGAAATATACGAGGGTCCACCATATGGAAAGCAAGTACGGCGACCCCAGTGGAAGCCTTCTTTTGAAAACATCTTCAAGTTCGGTGTTTGTTTGATTTCATGCCTGCAGCACCATACAAAGTCGTCGTGTGATAATTCAAGGAGTGCCGCCACACTGTCTTCTGTACCAGGAATGAAACCCCAATCACCCAGTGCCACCACTGTTGAAGCAATGAAATGTCGAGCTATGCCTAGCTTCACCAGGTGCATGCAGTCTGACCGAAAAATTTTCTCCGGTGCTTGCACAGAAAAAGGTATCGGCAGGAGGCACGACGGCTTTTGACGAGTCCATGGTCTCTCAGAAAACAGAGTCCCCAACCATGGTGCCGATGAACTCATATCCTCCCAGTCCCCATGGCCTGGTTTTCCTGCCAGGCAAAGGTGACATACTCCACGTGAACCCTGGATTCGTTGAAAACTGCGAGTGAAATGTCCAGCCTTGTTCAAAGCAGGAGAGTCCCCCTTCATGCCGATAACAATCGGGAACCAAGTCTCTCCTAATGCATCCTGGATGCCGCTTGTAAATAAATCTGCTAAGTCTTCAACAGCAGCACCGAAAACGTCGTACCAGAATTGCTTTTGTTTCTTCTTGTACGCTCTGTGCGGCAGCACATACAGAAGCAGCCGGGACACAAGAGAGCTACCCCGCCCTGTATGATCGGAGCCCTGCCAACAAGTCTCGAACGTCCATCCTTTTGACTCAGCCAGCTCTTGACAATTGCCAAATGATTTCTGTCCCCAAGCGGTCTCTAGCCCCACCACTTGAATCGGCGCTTTGCGAAGGCCGCGACCTTCGTCGGCGTAAAGCATCACAGGGAAGCAGCGTTTTAAACGGTGACTGTGAGTTTGGTACACAAGGTGGTCGCTGTCCTCCAACTGATAGGCTGCCCAAAACGCTTCTATGAATGTATCCAGGCCAGGGTGACCACGGGGGAACCCGCCGAAAATCACCCCTGGTTTCCGGCACAAGTAATACTCGAGCACTTTCGAAGGTTTGCACATTGGAGCGAAAAGTATGCCCTTGTTGAAATAATACAAGTCGATGGGCAGAGAAAGCCCCCACTGCCGAATGACCCGGTGGAGCCCAGTCTCTGCATGTGCTAACGTCGATGCTGACAGTGATCTCACCCCTTGCAATAGCATTGGCTGCTCTTCTTCAATAGCTTTGGCAAAGCGAACCACGTTTGCAGCCGTGTCCTTATGTTCGTGGAATCTAGGAACCACCTGTATGCTCGAGAATGGAAATAAGTTGAAATGATACCGAGTGTATATATCCCATTAAACACCTGCTGTTCACGACAAGCTGCCCCCATTGCCAGTGAGGTAACCAGCTTTCGAGCTGTTGGCCCCGGTGTCGGTCCTGCGTAGGGGCATGCAAATGCTTACAGAGGTTTGTGTGTGCATCCTTGCCAAAGCCATGCTAATCAAATCGAAACACTTATAAGCCTCAGCATGCATGCATGGCACATCCTTTTCCATCACCCGGCATCGGACAGGTTCACACTGCACAGCATGAAAGACCGCCCACGGTCCCTCCTAAGCTGCCTGCCTTCCTGTCTCGATCACACTTGCCCACGGTTGCCCTAGGCTGCCTGCTTTCCGGTCTTACGCTTCGGAGCAACTTTCGGATCGGCCTTTGGCCCGGGTGCCTGCTTCGGTGCAGCTTTTGCTTTTGCATCCGGCTGCGCTTTGCGCTTCGGTGCCGCTGATTTTGCCCGCTGCTCAAGACTCACACTCTCAAGGGCCCTCGGATGTATGTATAGTGAAAGTACAGCCAGCTAGGATGGTACACAGCACTCAGCACAGCAATAGTACCGGATTGAGCCACGTTGCGTGCGCTTGGCCTTCTTGTAGAACTCCTTGAGGGTCTCCAGCCTCAGAGCACATGCATCTCTATTTGTGCGTGTGTGTGTGTGTGTGTGCGGGTGTACAACCTGTGCATGCTGTTCACGTACTGAGCATACATGCAGTCTACAATTAAGAACCCCAGAAGCCACCCGTAGTCTCCATTGTAGTTCCTTTTTGGGTTTACCTAGGCTTATAGGATCCTGATTATATATTTGGTTAAACCAAAAAAAGGAACTACAATGGAGACTATAGGCATGGCACCAGGAGCTCGTGTGAACATATGCTGCACATATGAGTTCAACATTAACAATCTTTGCCTAGCAACATTGCAGTTGTGTATCCTTCCACTGCACCATCGCAGTAGGTCTCGTCGATCTTGTCGTAGCATTCATCAAACTTCTTGATGGAGTTCTGCAGCTTCTCAATCAGCCTCGGCTTCCAAACAAGCTGAGCCAGCCTAGTTGATGCAGCAGTTCGGGTCGGGCTTCGAGGGTTGATTCAAGTGCTCAGCAACCATATGACACACTTGCGGTTTGGCGGTTTTCTATTGATTTTAATTAGGATCTACGGCTATACTTGGAGGCTCATGGGACTTAGTAAGTACGGTTATAAGTACCCTAAGTGGGGTTATAAGTAATTATAAGTATAGTTACCTTAATTATAACCCTAGTTACTAAGTCCCATGATCCTCTAAGTACTTTGTATGCATTTGTGATTCGGAGCTGAGATACGGGTTTAAGGGTTTCTTGCTGAGGTCACACAAACATACATACACATAAGTCTAGCACATGTGTGGGTTTAGCGTTGATCGAAAGGTCTATAGCTGTTTTTTGGGATATGACTGAAATGATGTCAACTGGGAGCTCGCGGTTCGGGGTCAACACACACAGCACACATGAAGGCTGGCTTTGAGTCTTCGCATTGGAATGGGTACATCTGAACGGGTTCGGGTCTTGTCGGGTATGGTGTATGGTTTGGCATAGTATTCCATGGCAGGGTTTAATTGGGCTCAACAGACAGACTGCGGCTCGGTGATTAGCTAGGGGGCTCGGAAAGCCATTAGGCGGTTCTAGTAATACAGAGGAATGAAAGGTCAAATCAAATCCCGCCATATTTGTAACTTTGAAACCATCTATAAGGCGGGGCACGAAGTGACGTTGGGAGTGCGCTCAGAAACAGGGGTGGCTTCCAAACGGCCCAAAGCCTCGGCGACCTTGGTGGACCGGGCCTGAATAGCATTCTTGTAGGTGTTGGCAACATCCTGAGGTCGCTTGCCTTCAAGCGAAGGCAACCCAAGGTCATCCTCAGCACTCGGGGCTCCTTAGGAAAAGGCCCAGGCAGAGATATAGTAACATGTGATGATGCAAACCTGACAATGCCTGTATTGCTTAGCATCCTCCACCAACAACTTGTTGATCCCCCACACTGGCATCGAAGCCCGAAAGATCGAAGGTGACATCTCTGCCCAGCTCCACTTCATTGCCTTCGCCTCCGACTTCTTGCTCGAAGGCGACCGTCTCGGTCTCCCGAACAAGTTGGGACTGCCGCATGCTAGCCGAGCATTTCGTTTCCATCCAATACTTCATGGGCTTTTTCTTGTTGTAAGTGTCAGCCTGGGATTCGGGATGAAGTGGGAAATAGTCGTTGGGGTTTGTTGAAGCTAGCTAGGGTTAGGGTTTCATAGACATCATCCATTGCAGGCTGCGGGGCACGTCTGAAGCTGTTAGGATTGGCGTCGCCAAAGGCGATGATGTCGCGGATGCGTTCCCTTAGATTTTGGAGCAGGTCTACACAGCCAGGGAATTCATTTTAAGTCTTTTCAATCGGGTTTAGGGTTTATATAGGCGGGTTTAGGGTTTAGGGTTGCGCGTTGCTTGTAGGGTTCAGGGTTTACCCTCGGGTCTAGCCCTAACCCTTTTATATCCAGACTCGGTCTTGTCAAGTCTTTCCGATAGAAAGCAACAAACAGCCCAAGCCCCCTACACTTAATGACTCAACAACAAGTGGCTCAGGCACATTCATGTCCCTCATTTCTTGCTCCGTAAAGTAATCCCCGGTAATCTCCAACGACACCGCCTTCTCTTTCTCGGTCAGCACAACAACCTCCTTGATAAAGCTCTCCTGCACATACAAATGGTCCCATGTATCATTCAGCCTGCACAGCCCTGAAGCACAACCGTCGGGAATCACCAGCAACTATGCTCAACAGCTAGCATGCACTGTGAGAATCCTTCTGGAAGTTGTGTTTGATCAGTAACTTGAGAAGGCCCTCACGTTCACTGCCACCAGCCACGTACTTGTCACGTACCTCCTTCGGCACAGCAAGCGAGCCGTTAGCCCTCGGGGCACAAAGCCTCCTCAATCGTTGCCTCGCTGCTGGCAGGGCGACCTGGTCATCCTCGGCGACCTGCTCGCCCTTGGCTGCTCCGTTGATCCGCCCCTCAGCAGCAGCCTGCATAGCTTCACGTGCAGCTTCCCGAGCAGCTTCACGAGCAGCCTCACGAGCAGCCTCACGAGCAGCTTCCCGCTCAGCTTCACGCGTAATCTCAGCCTGGGGGTCTTTATCAGCATAAAGCTTGGCATTCATCATGAACAGCATTTGCTTCAGCTGGGCAATCTCAGCATCTTTGGAAGTCTCGCTTGAACCACCTGTGCTGCCATTGCCCTCTACCATCTGGGCTGCAGCGCTCACCACTGCACCCTCCTCCGAATCGAGGTTCAACCCTAAGGCCTCGAACTTCTTCTGGAGAGAAATGGTCCCCGGCATCTCCTGTGAGTGCACCATTGAAGTTCCCGAAGCCTCCGGAAGGCCTGCAGCATCTGAAGCCAGCCCAGGATCCGTTGCAACCGGCGGCGATGCAACCTGGGATCGTAGGCTTGGATTTGGTGACATAGTGACTCGGCATTGGTTTTATCACAGGCTATCTAAATTCGGAAGGTTGCTTCATGGCCATCATAGGGGTCCATCTCGGTCGGTGGGCAAGGAGACATCACCAGAGTGTCCATGAACTGGATGTGCCGCTGAGGAGTCTTTCCGGGCTGGGTTTCGGCATCTGCCACGGGATCATAGGGAGTCTTCGAGGGAGTCTTTGAGGGAGTCTTCGAGGGAGTCTTCGAGGGAGTCTTCGATGGAGTCGGAGTCTCAGGCTTGTAAGGACTCAGGAACAGGTACTTCGGCTGTGCAGGCGAGGCAAGCATGTCATATCCATCCTTTAGGATAGGGTCCATCATCCGGTAGGTTTTTGGACCTGGGGAGGGGCTGCCGAGCTGATCCTTGAGTGCTGTGAACAGCACTTGATCATTTTCCAACAACACACAATCCAGGTCCTCGGGCTCCTTCTCTACCCTGTGCTTCTTAAGTGCAGCCTGAGGTGAAGGAGTGGCCCCAGCCACCGGCGTGCACCTGGTGCCACGCTTCGCATTGAGCTCCTCGCGCTCGATTTCAGCCTCGAGGGCCTGCCAGTCACTCTGGATTTCAAGGGGTAGTTGGGCCTTAGGTCGACAAGTTAGGGCCGGGATTGGTCGGGTAGGACTACTTCACGTTTATAGTATGGAAACCACACCTGTATAAACCCTAGACCAGACCCTACACCACCTGGGTTTTGCTGGGTGCTCCTCCAGAATGTCTTAGGGCTTCGAAGACATTTTGGCTTTCTGTGTTTAACTACCACATGGGGCCTATATAGGGGTTTACAAGAGGGTTTGTTTATGGTCGGGACACCATACACTTCCTCTAGGCCCCGTACCACCTCCTATGCATGCCCTGTACAAGCCAAAGCCATCAACACCCAAAGCCAGGGTTTTGTCTTGGAGTCCTTTAGACTGTGCTTAATTACACATGTACATATATATGTACACTTGTACGACCGTATTTATTGTGTCTACGTAACATATACGGCAACATGTATAAGTTGTAGAATATAGACTGTGTAGGTAACCGGTCTGGGTGTTTAGGGAGCCTGGTAGTAGTAGTGCTAAAGCTTTGTAGTGAGCTTTGGGTGGGATGACCATATTTTTAGATGTGTATTATTTATGCAATTATTCATTATATGCACTGAATTGTTCATTACTTTAAACTCCAGCCCGAAACACAACTGGCTCTAAGCAATCCCCTGCATGAGTTTCACACCGAATCAAAGCACCCCAAGCATCAAGTATCCCACAGAAATAATCCTGCACTACCACACTCTGAGATTCAGTAGGTTCGGCAGCGATCTTCAAGATACCGAAGGCACCGAACAAAACCCCTGTCAATGTGCCCACCTTGATATCAGCATCAATCTGTTCCTCCTTGACCTGCTGCTGGTCCACCAAGGAAAGCGCTTCCTGCAAAGTGGCCGTGCTGAAAGCCTTGGACACAAGGTGCCTCGTTTCAGGTGCAGCCTCCGACATGATCAGACGAGTCTCGGAAGGCCACGTGCTAAAGCATCTAGGCACACAAAATCCTTGAAGATCCCATGCAATATGAGGAACCGGGCATGACTCAGCAGCTGCTTTTGAGGCAAGTCAAGACTATGCCGGCTATATGTATGTGGATATATTCAATCATCGCAAGCTAACATAGCTGGCCCACTGGACTTCTCTCATGCTGGATTCGGCGCAAGGATAATCCATGCTTCACTCAGAAGCCCAAGTCGGCACTAAGTAGTACCTAGGGCAAAAGAATTACCGAGGCCTCCTGCAGACAAAGGATAAAGCCAATTGGATTCGGGGATTATACCAATCCGTGTGCATATGGACTCAGTCAAATAGCCTTGCAGAGAGCAACTTACAAACGACTTCAGCAGGCCCCGAAGCCGGTGTGAGCAAGCACACACCAGTCAGTCATTGTGACTGATACCGTTGCTAGTAATTAAGCCACCAAAGAAGCTTCGCCACGGCTCGGAATAACAGGTGTTGTAAGTCTGCAAGACACACTATCTCCTAACAGAACATTGAGAAGCACAGCTATGTTCTTCTGGCCAAAGCACACTTCGGTGGGACAAGGCAACGGTAAACCACATATGCAAAAAAGGGCCCAGCACCTGAAAGGTCAACCCCTTCCCCTCCCCTTCTAATGTTCATATTCCCCGGACGTAACGGCGGATGAGGGCGGCTTCCACGAATCCTACGGTGACTGGATCCTTGACAGCTACCAGGACCTTCATTTCTGACCAGGCTTGGGTGGTGTCTTTGACATATCCGATCTGCCAGCGTTCGACTGGGTTGCGAGTTATGCCTATCTTGTATATAGCAGGGTACTTGGCAAATACGGAGTTTATGCTGATCTCGCAGTGGTCCAGGATAGCAGAGGGTACAGTAGCCCCACATAGATCGAAGACCACACGGCTGTCGGCGAAGGACGTGCTTCGGAGAGATGGTATGACATCATCCAGCATTCTAGGCAAACCTGTAACCGTCTCAGGCAGCAGAGTAAGCCAGTGCCAAGGGTCCTGGTTTTGTTTTCGGGACATACCGGGCTTCTTCACTGTGAGCTCATTTGCAGGCATTGCAGGAAGGGATGCCACTTTCAATCGGATATGCAGGTCTTGGGCCAGGGCACGTAGATTTTCAATCTCCTGTTGAAGAATCCTTATCTGCGCATCCTTGCCACAGCAACAAGCAGCCGGTTGCGAGGCGAGCCAATCCTCGAACGTGACCTCTTCGTCTGTCTCCCAGAGACACGAACCCAAGCTCCGAAGTCGTTTTGCCATGGTGGGATCTTTGCTATGGAGTCGTAGTAACTATAGTAATGGACCATATTATGACTATATTATAAAAGATATCGGGTTTATACATCTCGATAGGGTACAATGTAGCTGTTTCCAAATCTAGCATTGGGATTTGTAAATAGAATTCAAGGATTGTAGGAACTTCGTCTAGACACATAGCACAGTCTGGAGGGTTGTGCAAGGCTGCTGATCGCTGGAGCACGACAAAACAGTTGCATTTACCACTACAAAGGCACCAGCTGGGATGCTAGTTAGATCGTCTACAGTCTACAACAACCACAGCCAGTGTTGAACAAGGAGAAGCTACAATACTTGGTTCGCGGGGCATTATACATGGGAATACACAGAATTGGCTGCAGGGCACCACCAGGGAGTGCAAGGGATGTGTACAAAGCATACAGGCACGTAGGGGCGTGTACGGGCGTGTACGCCCGATCACGGCGTACGCTTATTTACGGCCTTTTGTCGGGAGAATCCGGCCTATGTACGGGTACAGCTGTGTACGGGTTGTTGCGTCGGTACTACGGGCGTGTACGGTTGTGGTGTCCCAGGGTGAATCCGAACCGAACCGAAGAGAAACAAAGAGAACCGAACACATCCACACACAACTGTAGCCTCCAAATTCACCGATAGAGCTTTAGCAGCCTGCCGAACCCCAAGCCCTGCCTCGACTACTCCCTCTCGAAGACACTAAGAACCCATCTAAGAGTCTTCATCGATTGCCCCATGGTATGCATGCCGAACCCGAATCTGTAGCTGTTAGGGGTACAGTATAACTCCAGTATCCGGCCATGGCAACAGTCTGTTTCAGAGCAGGGTTGGCAACAGACGTCGCCACTCTTCATTTGGGATGCTCAAAGACTTGCTACCCCTCACATAGTAGATGGCATCCACTAACTTTGCATCGTGCCAAAGGTCGCCCAGCGGCATGCTGTCGAACTCCTCCATGATGTTCAGGCCGGCAATTGTCTCGGCAGCAAGGAGCTACAGCGGGGCTTTGTAGGTGTTCCTGCAACACAGAAATGCAGATGAGTCGCAGGGGGTTCAGATTTGGTGTTGGGGTCGGTCAACGAAGGCATAGTCTGGATCACTTTGCGGGCAAAATGGAATGTGTACGTCCTTAAGTTGAGTGTTTCTTCGAACAGGATTCTATTGCTCTACAGTGTCAGAGCCATGTTTAGACATACATCTACACAATGAAGCAATTGAGGATGCTGCTGTGTCGACTTCAAGGATCGAGTCCCTGTAAACCCAGCCCGGCCCCTCTTCGTCGGCCCACGAATAACAGTCTTCAACCGTGTTTGTCGCTGCATTTGAGCACGTGTTAACTTGCCACAGTCGAAACGTCGTATCGAAGAGGAGTTGCTCCATAGGCTTGTCCTTTTCGGAGACGGAGCCTTGAAGTGCATCATCCAAAATGATTGTTTGAATACCTTGGCGGGCAATGGGTGGATCAGCTCCTACACAGCTACAGTACCAAAAATTTCCAGCCACTGTGCAAACCAGATCAGCTAGAGTCTTGAAAAGCCTAGTTTCGTTGACCCTCCCCATCCAACTTTCCACCAACTCTGAAAGTCGGTCATGCTCGAAGAGCAAGCTTCCTCGAGGCTGCTCCACCACCCATGTGGCACCGACGGCCACGCTGAGTTGCAGCAGCAGAGCCAGTCTGCAGGGGATGTACGGTTTGAACATGCCTAGGGTTTATTGCACACGTGGCCTGCAGGTACTACAGACACGTATACACACAGGAACGAGTAGCATTCGTTGGTGCTAAGAAGTAAACACATCTACTGGTTTTGTCGTCATTGTACTGCATTCGCGCACTACATGAGGGAGTAGGTTGGGGGTTCCGTGTAGTCCGAGGGTTATGGATAAAGCCTGAAAGAATATGGTTGGGGTTTTAGGAGTATTGAGACGAGTAGCATTCGTTGGTGCTAAGAAGTAAACACATCTACTGGTTTTGTCGTCATTGTACTGCATTCGCGCACTACATGAGGGAGTAGGTTGGGGGTTGCGTGTAGTCCGAGGGTTATAGATAAAGCCTGAAAGAATCTGGTTGGGGTTTTAGGAGTATTGAGCGGGGTCTGGGGGGTCAAGCTATAGATAGGGCTATCGAGCGGAATCTAGGGCACCCCAAATCTAGGAACGTAAGCAACCTGCGCCCATTGGGGTCACTCGGAGTCTAGAGAGAGGTACATTGAGCGCTATCATTGATGAAACCAGAAATACATGATGCAACTGCAACAAAGCATCTCCCCAATTAACCCCTTAACCCCCCAACCCCAAGCCAAGGTCGTAGATAACACAACAGCAAGTTCCCCAAACCCTTAACCCCCCAACCCCCAAGTAGATGAATCCAATTCCCTGATCAACACGAGAGTTTCTCTAGAATTCACACAGCAGCAAGTTCCCCAACCCCTTATAACCCCCCAACCCCCAACCCCAAGCCCAGGTCGTAGATGAATCCAATTCCCTGATCAACACGGGAGCCTCTCTAGAATCCACACAACAGCAAGTTCCGCAACCCCTTAACCCCCCAACCCCCAACCCCAAGCCCACGTCGTAGATAAGGATTGATCGAAAACATAAAGTTTATGACATAAAGAATTCAATTCCCTGATCAACACGAGAGCCTATCTAGAATCCACACAACAGCAAGTTCCCGACAAACCCCAAACCCACAAAACAGAGGCACCCCATCACAAAGCAACCCAACAGATCACTTACATAACGAGGCTTTTCAAAGCAATGCCTGCTAGCGAGAAGGTTGGCTGTCCTGACCTTCTCAAATGACGTATTCCCCAGGGGTAGTAGAATCGACCTGCCCGTGGTACTTCGGGAAATTGTCACAAAGGATGAGCAACACATGGCGAAGAATGCCATGGATGAATCAAGGCGTAGCCTGAGTACAAGAAGAACCAGCAGCCTCGGTTGTGGGTGCAATTCTGAATACACCGATCGATTGGGACCATCAGCAAGAAAGCTTGTCCCACACATCGTGTTGTCGGATTGACTGCTGGCAAGAGACACAAAGCCTGATGGCGTTGTTAAATCCATCCCCCCTTTTCTGAAAGCGTGGTTATCATAGGAAAGGTCAGCAGCTGCTGCATACATGTTGCACTTGCGACACGATCGTGATAACTCTGCACGCCCAGCAAAAGCTTCCACCAAGTCGTAGGACTTCCGGCCGAGTTGAGCAAAGTTCAGCCAGGAGCACAACAGGACCAACATAACGAATGCCTCAAAAACATGGAGCTGGGGAACTCTGAGCACATGAACTTGTGGAGCCGAGGATCCTTCGGCGAGCCCAATCGGATGAGCCTGGCGACCACTGTATCCATCTGGGACGGCTGGACCATCTTGAAGGCAGTGGGAGGTTTCGGGACAAGCTGTCAAAGTGAGCAACCCACGAAGCTACGGTTTTTCATTCTTCATGGTCTATAGGGTTTATATCAGCCGGGATGGGTCACGGTTACATAGGGCTTATATGGGGTTTGTACACAGGGCTTAATTGTATAGGACTTACAAAATTATCTGTAGGTGTGAATGAATTAAAGGGCTTACATAAAAGCCTTTACGAAAAGTTCCGGTGTTGAAGGGTTTATAGAGACTGCTCAGTTGGCGAAACCTGTATTTCAATTAGCCTGAGCCAGACGAAACTGGCGAATACGGTTTCGCAAGTCTGCACACATGGGGCTTCGAGGGTTTCTATTGTCGGGCTTGGGTGCTTCAGTGGCTTCCCGGGCTACATGGCATGATCAAAACCTTCTTGCACAGGCGGGAGGGGGCGGACCATCTCCTCTGTTCTGGCCGAACTTCACGGCGTGCATGAGGAGCGGCATCGTGTGGACCTGGGAGAGAGATGCTTCCATATTTTGGCAAGGGGATCATCGAGGACGAAAGGAAATCTTCAAGCTTGCAGCTTCAGGTCACAAGACTGTGCAAAAGCAGTTCTGAGAAGTGTTTTGGGCTGCCCTTGCTTGCTCGTTGAAACTGAAGAGCTGTGCCCTGATGCATACTGAATTTCATGAATGCTGCGTTGCCTTTGGCATATCGTAGCAGCTGGAATCACAACTGCATCAGCTGAAGAACAGCTTCGAATAAAAGCTTCAGTACCATGCAAACAAGCACCATCGGTATCGGAACCGTTCGCCCGGCTCACTTGACTCACTAGACCTCGGCCCTGTTTGCAAAGTTCTCCTTAATCGCTGCCAGCTTCGCCACGAGCGCTGGCGTCAGGTGGCCCTTTGCCTTTTCCACGAGATCAGCCTCACACAGGCGGGGGATTCTATGAATTCAAAGAATGCTGGGCACGACTGGTTTAATTTGTAGACAAACAGCTGCTGGTCTTGCAAACTTCCACATCGTGATCATCGCAGTGTGCTCGGCAACACCTTTGTAGCCCAAGTAGAGAACCTCGGCTTCGGGTTTGCGATGGGTTTATAAGGTTGATTGTAGAGGTTATGTAGGATTTAGAGAATTTAGGGTTCATTCACGGTACCGTATAACAACCTCACCATAGACCCTCAACCCCCCAAACCCTGACCCTTTATAGAGTCGCTCTCTAATCACTCTAATCCTGCAGAGCCCTGCCGTTTCAGACAAATATTTGGAACAGGACATGTTTCGTCACCCGAAAGGCCCATCTAATACGTTCTGGGCCTTTTGTTTATTGTTGCACATTTTGGGTCCGGCATTCATGACGGCTGAAACACCCACACACTCTCTCTCTCACATATGTGTGCACATATGTGTGATATCTGAAATGTTACAGCATGATTTGCAAGGATAGGGTTTGTGTACGGTTTAAAGCCACGTAATGTAAGTTATGACATAAATATATATATATATACATGTATATAAAAATGTGTGTGTGTGTATATATATATGTATGTGTGTATGTATATATATATATATATATGTATTTGTATATATACATATATACATAGTGGGTAATCCTCGTACATCCGGGTGGCTTGCTTCCCTTGTTCCTCGACATTCACACTGTCGCGAAGTTTTACACCCATGCCGTTGCGACTCCAGTAGAAGTCGATATCCACAAATGAATACACAGGCATGTCCAGGCCATCTCGGATAGCTTTGCGGCGGGCCTGCTGGGCTTTCTTATCGGATTTGGCGGCCTCAGCTTCGATTGGCTTGACATTCTCCTTTGCATCAGTGGTCCTGTTCCTCTTGGCCTTTGGGTGCTGGGATTCGGTTTGCTCGGCAGCCTCCTTCGCTGGTGCGCTCCTCTTGGGCTTGGGGGGCTCTTCTGATTTTGCATCCTTGGTCTCGGCGGCCCGGCCTCTCCTCGGCTTGGGTGCCTGGGCTTCCTTTGGCTCGGCAGGCGATGCGCTCTCCTCTGCATCCTTGGTCCTCTTGCGGGGCTTGGCTTCCTTTGGCTCGGCAGGCGATGCGCTCTCCTCTGCACCCTTGGTCCTCTTGCGGGGCTTGGCTTCGGTTGGCTCGGTAGGCGATGTGCTCTCCTCTGGCTTGGCTTCGGTTGGCTCGGTAGCCGATGCACTCTCCTCTGGCTTGGCTTCGGTTGGCTCGCTAGGCGGTGTGCTCTCCTTTGCATCCTTGGTTTTCTTGGTTGGCTCGGTGGGCGATGCGCTCTGCTTTGCATCCTTGGTCCTCTTCGTCCTCTTGGGTGGCTGGGCTTCGGTTGGCTCAGCTGGGTCCGACACATGTTTCTTTGCATTCTTGGTCCCCTTGGATGGCTGGGCTTGGGTCGGCTCGGCAGCATTGGCCTGTTCGGGCTCCGGCTCATCAGCACCAGTTGAGGGGGTCTTTCCACGTCCTCGTCCACCCCTTCCTCTGCCCCCCCTTCCTCGGCCTCCCCGGCCGTGACCTCGTTTTGCATCCTCCTTGGCTTTGGCTGCTTCCATCCTAGCATCCTGCTTTTCCTTTGTCAAGACTTCAGCAGCGACTGCCTGTAGGGAAGAGTGCACACTAGTTAGCACAGATCGACACACCTATCATATCACTCCCAAACCTGAAACACTAAATAATAATTCTTCCGACTCCGAAGCCCCCGACCTTCGTGTCATAGCTTTGCGCACGTTCAGCAAAGCTTTTTGCCCTAGCAAGATGAACCCCACGTGACTCTGAAGGTTCGGGGTCGCACACAGCCTCAAGATCAGGTAACTTCTTTGGGGGCAACTTGTCCGAATCCCCAGAAGACCCAGAAGCTTCCGAAGCCACGGTCTCTTGGGTCTCCAGGTCCACCGCCACTCCATCCACGCTGCCGGGGTTCTGCCAGCGCTCGGCCACGGCTTCGATGTCGTACGTCTGCGTCTCCACACGACCTGGGCACTGGCCGCATTTATCGATGTGGGAAGGGATACAGGGTTGTTCAGGGTTTTGGGCTTTGGGGAAAAGGATAAACGATTATATAGGGTTGTACTAGCAGACAAGCTAGCTAGGTTGATAACAGGGTTGTTCAAGGTTTGGGGTTTTAATTGAGAACAAGGATATACTTTTCGTAGGGTGTTGCGATCTTCGGTGCATGCAATCCGAGGCTGCTGGGAGGCACAGAGCAGCTGTAGATAAGGTTTATGTTCAGGGGTCGCCATAGGGTTGTAGGGTTTAGGGATCCTGGGTTTGGGGATCCTCGAGGGAGGCATTCTGGAGTTTCAAGGATGCACATGGTGGCTGCAGTTAAGGTTTACCATAGCTAAAAATTCAACCCGAGCTGACTATAGGGGTTAAGGGACTTAATTGGTGAGGGTTTGAAATTTCGGGATCACCTAGAGTCTCCATTGTAGTTCCTTTTCTTGGTTAACCAATCTCTCTATTATAGGACCCAACCATAAAACTGGTTAACCAAAACAAGGAACCACAATGGAGACTCTAGGCAGGGTTTCAGCTGGCATTTACAATGTATCAGCATTGAGGTTGGGATCGATTCTGAGGCTTCCCCGGTGCCGGGTTTAGGCTGGGCTGGGGCTGCAATACAACAATCACGACCCAGGCGTGCTCGGACAGCATTTGCTACGAGTGGCTAGGGTCACAATGAAGGGGAGCATCTCGGCGAAAGGTCGCCTTTGCGATCTCCCCCTTCTTCTGCTTCCTGGGCGGAACATGAATCACAGTGTAGGATATATCTACACATGTACACAGACATACATGCTCGTGACACAATTGCACACATGCCAAGGCTCAGCTGTAACAATCGGTGCTTGAGATCGCTCAGGCGTTCTGCTTGCGACACAGTAGCCCTAGCTCGAGCGGGCGTGGGAATAGGACGCTTAGGGACCTCAGCTTCCTCATCCGAGCACAAAATCAACTCAGGTTGCGCAGATGCTTCAGCCGTCGATGCCAGGACAGCACTGTTGCCAGACGTGTGTCCCGAGACCTGTGTAGGTTGCTTTGCACTGGAATCCTCATTCTCAGCCCTTGCATTGCCTATGTGTCCCGAGACCTCCAGTGTAGGTGGCTCTGCGCTGGAAACCTCATTCTCAGCCCCTGCATTGCTTATGTGTCCCGGGACCTCCACTGTAGGAGGCTCTGCACTGGAACCCTCAGCCTCATTCGAATGCCCTAAGACCTCATCTGTCGATGGCTCATCGTCCTCATCTTCATTGTCGAGTCGTCCATTCACATAAGCTACAACATCTGGATCCTCCTCGGGTTCAGGGTCCTCGGCATCTGCCAAGTGCTCGTAATCTTCGTCATCAGCTTCAGCAGCTGGCACATTGGCATCCTGAAACACACGAGAGAGAATCGGTAGAGACTACAGGGGCCACTACGGGGTTCATAAAGAGATTAGTATCATCAAGATATGCTAGGGTCCTCTTCGTCGTCAGTGAGTAACTCGGATACACGATCAGGATACCATGCCTCCAGCAAAATTTTCTTCAGCTTCCGGTTGCCCTTGTCCTTGGTAGGATGCTTATACACATCTTCGAGTCAGGATTGCACACATGCATAATGCGAAATATGCACGGCTTGCTCAGCCTAGAGGCACGTGGCTTGGTGGTTTGTGCCAAACGCTTGATGAAGAAGGAAAGGAATTTCCGAAATCCCCATGCATCGCACTGAATTTCTCCCTTGGTGGACTTCTGGCCGATGAGGTTCCAAACCGCTTTCACCTGGTGGGTATGTTGCAAAGCCAACTAGCATTGTTAATCCTATCAGGCCTTCTATAGAACAGGAATTATCAAAGGCCCCCGGCCTCTGCCAATAGAGAAGTCACCCTGGGCGATTTTGGAGCTGGCACGCTCGCCGCCCACAAACGGAACAGGGGTTCCAAACTTTCGAAGTTCAGCGAAACACTCGCATATGATGGAACACCAGTAAGTTCGGGCTTGGGCCACTTCAACAAGTAGTTGTCCAGCAACAAACGACGTCTGGTTGCCGAGCACACCTCCCATTCAGAAGCCAGGCCTTTCAAGGCCTCCCGTTCCACATTGGCTCTTGCAGCCATGGTGCACTATAGCCCTCAAAGCTAAACTCAGAGAACTAAAACATGAACAAAATCCTTCGTAGAGCCCATGCATAACGGTTCGATCGAAACTTCAGTGCCGGCATGCAGTGCATCGGGTCAGAACTGCGAAGGACCTGCGACACTGCACTGGATCCGGGGTCGCTGCTGCTGCTCGTGTCGGCGAGTCGACCAGGCAGCACCTGCGCATTGAGGGCGATGCACACGGATCTACTCCACATTTAGCAGCCGGAAAGCACACCCACACATGTTTCACTCCTGCACAGCACTGCATGTGGATGCAGCAAAAGTCGTGGAGCCCTGCATGCCGAACTCTTGGAAGAAGCAATGTTCATATGCCCACTAGAAGCTGAGATCTGGAATGGTTTAGCACAAGCTGTCCGGCATATGCCTAGCCCTGCTGACTCTCACATCCGACAGGCTTTGGGCCCTCGCTGCGCGCATCTGAACCAAAGGATTCCTGAGGAAGAGGGCAGTGGATTATCGTAGTAGCTAGATTAATTAAGTACAATTCTTTTCAACTAAATCTTGCTATTCCCTCTGTCTTCGTTTCAATCCCGGGCACTGCCGACGAGCAGTCGGTGAGTGATCCTGGCAATGGGAGGAGAGAAAAGGTTTGGGGACCGAACTACGGGGCAGCTAGGGCTTCAAGCTCAGGGTTTATTGAGGGTTTCGGGTTTGTAGGGTTTAGGGTTGCATGGGGTTTCGGGAGAGACGGTGTATTGAATGTTCATGAGGGGCTTCAAGTGTGAGTCCTGTAAGGTAGGACTGGGCAAGATCTTTTGCGAAGCCACCCACACGATGATTCACCATCACCGTCTTGACCATGCTCTTCTCCACGGTAGAGCCCTCCTGGAATACACTTTGGAGCTATGGAGTACCCTGATGGTTCCAAACAAAGGTCCTGCCAGCCCGGCACTAGCACAAAGAAGGCTTTCGTCCAAAACTCCGGTGGCAAATTGTCCAGACCTGCACCGCGTATAGTTTCTATAGACTGCCTAACAAAACATCGAAAAACATACAAGTTTCCTGAACACCACAGGCCTTGATCACTGATCTGCCTTCGGAAGCTCAGGTCCAACTGATCCCACCACGTACTCATGAGAGAAACTGTAGGCTGTATCACTCTAAGTCTAGCCAAATTTATGCTTGTGGCCCACGGCTGCAGCACTCCCAAGCTGCATTCCAGAGCAGGCACATGCGTCACATGACGTGTTGGTACAAACAGCAGCAAGAGCAACAGCACAAAAGGAAGCAAGGGGGCGGTGGCACCTCAAAGCGAAAAGGAAGGCCCACAGCCATCGCCATCCATGCCACGAACTTGCGAATCTTCGGAAGACCCCTGTGTTTGATCAGAAGCAAACCTGTCTTGTAAGGCAACTCCGGAATGTTTGATTCTCTGACCCCCTGAATCAGAAACGGACCTGCGGTGATCCACTTGTGCTGACTTCGAACCATTCTCAGCTGGTTTGCAGACAGAAAGCTAATTTCAGGCACAGGTCTGTTTTATACTCTGAGACCGAATCAGAGGTTAGCGAAAGCCCGATTCAGACTAGCCCGAATAATTGGGCTCGCAGGGAAGTCCAGGTAAACCCTAAACTGAAGACCGGCCCCTTCACGTCTACAGGGGCCGGTCGCAGCAGACGGACCGGAAGGCGTCTGCGGACCGGTAGGCGAAGGCCGGAAGGCGAGCCGTAGGTCCTGGACCTTAAGGTCCACGCGGTAATCGAAAAGACCGCACTTCAACCCGTATAATGATAGCCCTAAACCCAGCAGCTTTTTGGCGAGCGGCCCTGACTTCCCAATAAAACTTAAGGACCTGGGACCTAAAAGTAAGGACCGGAGCCTAAAATTAAGGACCTGGGACGTAAAATTAAGGGCCCGAGCCTAAAATTAAGGACCTGGGACCTAAAATTAAGGAGCCGCGCCTAAAATGAAGGGCCCGGCGGCCTAAAATGGGAGCTTTTTCGCGAGCACCCCTGACGGCCCAATATAAATTNCCCGAGCCTAAAATTAAGGACCTGGGACCTAAAATTAAGGAGCCGCGCCTAAAATGAAGGGCCCGGCGGCCTAAAATGGGAGCTTTTTCGCGAGCACCCCTGACGGCCCAATATAAATTAAGGACCTGGGACCTAAAATTAAGGACCCGCGCCTACAATTAAGGACCTGCCCCCTAAAAGTAAGGACCTAAAAATAAGGACCTCGGACCTAAAATTAAGGACCCGAGCCTAAAATTGAGGGCCCGGCGACCTAAAATGGGCCCGGCGCTTAAAATTAAGGACCCAGAGCCTAAAATTAAGGACCCGGAGCGTGAAACTAAGACCCGGGACCTAAAATTAAGGACCCGCGCCTAAAATTAAGGACCTGGGACNGCCTAAAATTAAGGGCCCGGCGACCTAAAATGGGAGCTTTTTCGCGAGCACCCCTGACGGCCCAATAAAAATTAAGGACCTGGGGCCTAAAATTAAGGACCCGCGCCTAAAATTAAGGACCTGGGGCCTAAAATTAAGGACCTAAAAATAAGGACCTCGGACGTAAAATTAAGGACCCGAGCCTAAGATTAAGGGCCCGGCGACCTAAAATGGGCCCGGCGCTTAAAATTAAGGACCCAGAGCCTAAAATTAAGGACCCGGAGCGTGAAACTAAGACCCGGGACCTAAAGTGAAGGAGCCGCGCCTAAAATTAAGGACCTGGGACCTAAAATTAAGGACCCGAGCCTAAAATTAAGGACCTGGGACCTAGAATTAAGGACCCGTGCCTAAAATTAAGGGCCCGGCGACCTAAAATGGGAGCTTTTTCGCGAGCACCCCTGACGGCCCAATAAAAA
>BGNK01004987.1:0-44466 GCA_003297005.1 Symbiodinium sp. clade A Y106 | reverse complement strand
CACATCCGCGAGGAATGCAGCGAAGAGAAGATGAATGATCTTTTGCAATTGCTCGAGAAGCAGGAGGAGAGAAGAAAGAAGAAGACCGACAATCAGATTGAACCTGGGGAAGAGGCACGAAATCGTAACATCAGGAAAATGATTTCTTCTTTGCTGTTCCTTGAAGATAGATCTGAGAACCGCTGCCCCAAACAGGACGAGATCCAATGGCAGGAGCTGGAGGAAGATGAGGCCACGAANAAATGTTTCGGAAATAAACTGCTACAATAGTCGTAAGCTGTTTCAACGGCTCCTAGTTGCGGGCGAACCTGCAACGACGAATCATCCAGGGGCTTTGTGGGGAACACCGGAAGCGAGCAGTTGGGGAAAAAAACGATCGAGTGAGCATGCAGCAATGTTGCCGGCACCCCCTGTGAACGAGCATGCATAGAGCAAGTTCTGAAAAACCGAAAACGAGACGTTAAGACTCCAAGCCCTGCCCTAAACCCTAAACTTATGAAGCTCTGGACACCAAACCTGAGCTACGTAGTTATGTAGCGGTGGACACATGTTTTTATCCCTCATGTTTTTATCCCTCAAGACTATCTCTCAATTTCTCCCAAACCTTTTCAAGGAGATGTTGGCTGGAACCTGCTGGAAGCCCGAAACCATAAACGCAAAAGGACATGCTGCTTGACAAACCCCAAACCCTATCATCAAAAATAAAATGATGGTTGACAAATCCCCAACCGCTGCTGGTTGGCAAACAAACCTCAAGCCCTAAATGAGAATGTTGGGGGCCAAATTCCCGAACCCCTGGAAGCGCAGGTGTTGCTTGACAAACCTCAAGCCCTCGACAGCGGACTGCTACTGTTACAGCGCTACTGTTACCTGCTTGTGCTACTGCGACTGCTGCTGCTGCTGCTGCTGCTGCCGCTGCTGCTGCTGCTGCTGCTGCCACTGACACTGCCACCGCGACTTCCACCTTCACTGCCACTTTCACTGCCACTGCTGCCGCCGCTGCTCCTGCTCCTGCTGCTGCCACGGCAACGGTCACGACTACGGTTACGGCTGCTGCTACTTCTCCAGGTATGGCTGCTACTGCTGCTGCTGCTACTGCTGCTACTGCTCCTCCTGCTGCTACTGGTACTACCTCCACTGCTTCTACTGCAATTCCTGCTACTCCACCACTGTTGGCAACGGTCAGATGAAGAGCAACTACAGAGACCATGGTAGCTCTGGCTGCTGAAGTACTGTCGCATGTAAGGCTGTATAATCTGCGGATGCTGACGTTCTGATATGAAGAAGTATTCTCAAGAGGCTGACGATGGGAAGCCTCGGACTTGGATATGCTGGGACACATTTCCAACGTGAAGGTGGCCTGTAGCCGCTTTGTGTCGATCTCGGCCTCTTCGTTCCAGCTCTGGCGGTCGGTGTAGTAAATCTGAGCACGGAATCGGAATCAGCTGCAACACCTTTGGTTTGACTCGTTGACTTTGCTCCGATGCCGGGAGATCCTGTGTAAGGCATTGGCAAACTCACGCTCGGGCTGGACGGTTTCGGGATCCGCACTCCATGCACCTGCCAGAACGGATCTTATATTGTCCTATCGGATCGCAGATGGCAAAATGACGTCTGTAAGCTGTCAAGTCCTTTCTAAGATCAAATTTGTGCATCACTCTGCATTTCCGAAGATGTCAGGGTTCTTCTGAAGTTGCAGCTCTCTGTCTGTGCTGTTGTCTGGCATTCCTTATTGAATAAGTCCCGATCACGACCTGCTCTGAGATTCCATGCCATGGCCATGGCAGTCTGGTCAGCATCTGTGTCTCAGACCTGAAGCTGCCACCCGCCGGCGGCTTCGGCGCCCACGACCGGATCCTGGCTGCTGCTTCATTTCCACGCAGCTTCACCGAAGTCAACAACAACCGCAAGAATCGCAAGACAGACTGCATTACAACGATTAGCCATGTCATGGCTTACACCCGAACTCCGGCGGTCAAAGGTCTGAGGTTTCACCACTCACCTTCGCCTTAGCCTGCATGAGGTCGCGACCGGAGGTATCTGTTTGGCCTTCGTCTGCTGCCTTGCCAGAAGGTCACAGTCGCATGCACGGCGTCGCTTCAAGACTAACAGCTTGACACTTTCGTCGGTGAAGACCAGAAGCCGGAGGAGCGCAACAACCCATTAGCTCACGTCGACTGCGGCAGCGGCCCGTTGCGAGCAAATGTGGTCCCCAACACAGCAGTGCGGCTGAGGCAAACTCCCAAGCAAGCGCCTTGTCGTCTTGGCTCGGCTGCAACACCTGGAAGCGTGAAGCCTCAAGGAACGTGGACGTCACGACAGTCGAGGTGAAGATGGGTGGAGGCTATCAAATCTTTAGTCACGGCCAAAATTCAGTATGGCAATGACTACTACAAACTGCCCTGACTTTTTCACAGCTTCATGGCATATCGCCGGTCTTCCGCGAGAGGCCTCGTTACCTGACGCAGCAGACTTGTATGCAATCGGAGTTGCCACCGGTGAAATGGCTGGGCGTCTTATGACAAGTGGTAAGTTCGCTGCCTTGGCCAAGAGATTCTCCACGTCGCTACCGTGAGCAGCCAAAGCGAACGGAGACATCGAGTAGTTGTTATGAAGCTCAGGGTCTGCCCTGCGACGAAGAGGCGACATAAGATGGAGCGCAACTGCTCAAAACACAGACAAGCTGCAGCACACCAAGCTTCGTACATGTTCGTACAACCCGCGCCTGCTGTCCAGGAGCAGCTGCACAACCTGATCGTCAACATACTGACCGCACAGCGCCAGATGTGTTTCTGGCTGCAGCCCAATCCTCTGTGCAGAGTCCAGTCACCTCCAGATGTCCCCACTCGGCCGCAAGGTGAAGTGCAGCATTGCCATCTTTCGGACGCCGCCAGTTCACGTCCTCGTTTCCACTGGCAGCTGTAGCGATAGCGGCGGCAGCCGCGGCAGTAGCGGTAGCGGTAAAGGATACGTTAGCGGTATCGGTCGCGGTAGTGGCAGTGGCAGTGGGCGTGGTCGTGGTCGTGATCGTGGTCGTCGTCGTGGTGGCGGTCGTGGTAGTGGTAGGGGTAGTGGTAGTGATAGTGCTCTCGGTGGTGGTGGTGGTGGGTGGTGGAGGTGCGCTCCTCGGCAGTCGGTAGTCGTAGTGTTAGACTTGGGCATGCATGCGAAAGGACACTGCGTTCTGTAAAAGCTCAGCTTGATTTCTTCGTCTTCCGCCTATACGATAGTAGCAGCAACACTGTCAGTCACAAAGACCAAAGCCAAAAAAAAATTAGGGGTTCGTCCCTCCTTCAGGCGCGCCGCGATTACACATCGTGCAAGAAGCACACTGGGTCTGCCTCTCACGGCCTGAGTCCTGAGGCTCCAGCAGCGTCCCCACGGCTCAAGGCTTCCTCCAGCGCCGAGAGGTCGCCGAGCTCTGCGAGCTTTCCCAGCGCCTCCAGAGACTCTCCGAAGACTCTAGGGGCATTTAGGAATCTAGAGGCGAATCTAGGGGCATCACAGGCCATGCTTCCAAAACTCGGATCCCAGACTGTCAGAAACGGACCGTAATGTCCCAGCTCGTCGGGAGCTTAGCGTTTGACGCACAAAGCTGCGTTGGTTGGAAGGGTTGCGCTCCTGCTAATGCAAATCTCGCCAGTCAAGCCTGCTGCACCAAAACTGAAAAAGCTGGATCAAAGGCTCACGTCTTTTGGTCTGCGACACAGATCCGTACGTTGTCTAAGACAAGCGGAATCCAGGAGCCTCGGGCTCTTCGCAAAGCAACCTATGGCTGCACAGAAAGCAGATGCATCGGAAAAGGACTTTAGGAGTTAAGCCAAAGGAGCTCCTGGAGAAAGCAACACATCTGCACATGCACATGGCTGGAGATCGGAGCACATCAGTATTGCTACTGTCCTCTGACATGCCCCGGAAAACAGTTGCAAAGATCTTCAGCTTGTGCGTAAAACAAAATCTAGGAGAAAAGTTGAGTCCGGATTTTGCGGCTCTTCGTGACGAACCATCTGCTTTCGTTTCTTGGCCGATATGTAGGCCCCGTCATATCTGATTCGCCATGTCCCACTGGAGAGAAAGCACTTGAGCACGTCCTGCTTACTTGCTTTAGTTAACCCATCAGCTAGCTGATGATCACTGTCACACCATAGCAGCGTCGTCTGCTGAGCATCGAGGTGCTGACCAAGGGCGAACAACTCCAAGCCGGTGTACTTGTCCTTCTGGCTGGCCACCAGGACGCCCTTGGACAAAGAGTCGTACATCGCCTTGGCGTCGACGACGAGATAGCCAGGAACTCGTCGCGAGACTTCTTCGGGAAGAGTACCCTTGATCTCATCTCCAATCATCTCACGCCATGACAATCTCGAGTAAAACAGCTCTTGCTCAGCGTCAGCAAGCGCCTGGGTCTCTGCCGACAAACTTGACCTGGCAACACGGTGAAGCTTGCCACTCCTCCAGGAAACTGGGTTCACACGGCCAATCCCTTGCTGAATGGCATCCTTGTGCATCAAGGCGATCAGATAACCACCTGTTGAGGATAAATCAGGTCGGTTGGCGAGCGATGCATCCGACCACCCAATCATGCACAGGTCCTCAGGATTGTCAGTCCCCAGAGCCTGCACCTGGACAGACAAGCTCCTTGCGGCAAAGACTTCCCGTACAAGCTTATTGACCTGCTCAACGATGCTTGAATCCTGAGAAGCAATCAATGACTGCAGATAATTCAGCTTCGCCGCATGATGTGGGGCGCTCTGGTACACACGCCACTGGATGGATCCCAGGATGGCTCGCACTTGACTGACTTCTTCAGGCGTGAGCTTCCTTTCACCTTTGATTGGAGACATCTGCTTAAGCTCTTCACAGAAAGAGGCGTGATCAATCGTCACAGAGTGATCCTGATGCTGAGTCAATTGCACTCCACAGTGTTTGAAAGAGGAGTACTGCCAGGGAGACCACTCATACGCGGACTTGAATTTGTGAAGGAATTCTGACCAGACCTTGGACTCACGGCTTCCTCCCATGAGAAAGTCATCAACGTGGCTTGATATGAGCCCAACGACCTGTCCGCTCTCATCCTTCACTCGCCACACGCATGCATCACTGATAAGTCTCTCCGCTCCCAAGCTAGATAGGGTACGATGGACATCATCATACCACTCCCTTGGGGCACTCACTAGACCATAACAGGATTTCAGAAGTTGGACACATTGTCCTGGTCGCAACTGCAAGGCAGCACTCAGTTCTTCGACTGGAGCAGCAAACACTCCTCGAGCTTCCTGTGGGGACTTTGCTTGCAGGAACGCACTTTTGACGTCACCGCAGATCAACTCCCATTTCTTCACCGCGACCATATTCAATAACAGTTGTCTTGACAAACGTGACATTGATGGACTCACGGTAGTAGCATCCAACAAGTTGGGATCACTATAGCCAAGGATGACAATGCGGGCCTTGGCCTTGACCTGTTCACCGCCACTCTTTCGTTGATCTTTGGATTCTTCTTCTCCACTGCTCTTAAAGGTGAGAACCCAATGCATCTTCAGCAACTCCCGTTGAGGAACAAACTTCTTCGCAGCCCGGACCGCCACCGTACGAAGCCAGTTCTCTACCTCAAGGGACTTAGCAGAGTCCATGGCAGCCCGTTGCTGAGGATTTAACTTGGCATAACTGACCTCAACTCCCTTTTGCACGCTCTTCGCAACGAAGCGTTTCGGGTTCTTCACAATGGCCTTCCACTCCTGCTCAGACGCTGGTGCGGGAAGCGTCACAGCAAAAGCGGGAAGGTCCTGAGAGGCATGATCATCCTCTCCATCGGACGTGTCATGCACAAAGTCCTGAACGGCATCCTCAGAAAGCACTGCGAAGGAATCTGGAAAGTAGGTGGGATCACTCATGAAGCGCACCATGTCTGGCGAAGAAGCCGATGAAGCTGAAGGCACAGGCGGCTCAGGAAGAAGTTCCATCTCCTCATCACCCGATTCGGGTCCACCACGTTTCTCACCTTGTTCGGCTGGAACTGGAATTAACTCTTCTTCCCCTTCAAGGTCAGAGTCACCCCTAGCCGACAAAGGTCGTGGAGGAACTGGGGGTTCTGGCTCATCCAGCCTGCGCCTCGAGGCGGGTGGCACTGATCTTGATCTCGCTGGGGTCCTTGACCTGCCACGTTCAGGCCGAAATCGTGCCTTTGTCTCATCATCATAAGCACCCTTCTCCAAGAGCTCAGACAGAGCAGAGAAAGTCCAGGGAAAGGCTAAACCCTGGGCACCTTCCACAATGAGGCGCTCTGTCTCTGAAGCATGCCGAACCTGGGAATGATGAAACTTCTTCAAACGTCCGCTACAAACAGCCCAGATGATAGTTCCAGGTCTCCGTAGATTGTCATCATGATCTACTCGTGTCTCTGTAGCTAGGACCCTGGCCGGACCATAGAACCTTGCAATCTGCAATCGAGGCCGATCCACCACCGAATTGGCAGGAGTATCCTGTGGTACTTGGTAGCGCTGGTAAAAGATCAAGTCACCGGGCAGAAACTGTTTCACCGGCCTGGTCTTGCTGTTGGAAGCTCTTGATAGCAGCTCCCGCTCGCGGTATTCCAAGAAGGCTTTCTCGGCCCTCGTACGGAGTTGCAGACTTTCATGCATACTGTGCGTGGGATCAGACATGGCACTCTGGGCGCAGACCTCACCAGGACGCTCTCGACTGTGCCCTGTATTCGTGACCTCACGCCCAAACGCCCACTGTACCGGAGACCATCCCGAAGAACGAGCCAGGCTGTTATGGGCCGCGACCATCTGTGCGGCGGCTCGTGTCGGGTGGTACTGCTCCTGACGCATGAAGGTTTCAACTTTCCGCCTAATGGTGCCGATGGTTCGTTCGACCTCGGAGATCCCCTCGTGAAATTCCGCCGGTACAGGCAGCAATTCAACTCCTCGGGAAAGGCAATATTCACGGAGCTCTAAACCTCTGAAGGCACCTTCCGGATCCAACTTGATGTTCTCCGGGAAGCCGAAGATTTGGAACCACCGCGTCTCCAAGACACGGCAGACCTGCGCAGTGGTCATCTGTCGCATTTGAGAATCCGGATGTCTCATCATCTCCTCTATCATGCAGAAACCTGACGCCTCATCAACCATGAGCACATAGTGAAACACCTCATTGCCCATGCGCATGTAGAAGCCATCTATCTGCAAAGTACACCACAACCGGTCTTCTCGATGCAAACTCACTGCTGGTCTAGATGACTTAATCTGGTTCTCTAAGCATACATCGCACTTGAATTCAGCCGCCACTGCAAGAAGTTTGGGGGATGCGCCTCTCGCTCGAAGGTTCTTGCACAGGAGAGAATTTGGCGGGTGGCCGAACTTCCTGTGCAACTTCTGGACGGTATCAAGGAGAGCTTCTAGCTCAGCTTTAGTCACACCTTTGAGGCACTCCTTGTCGACTTGGATCGCACACACGTGCCCTTCCTCGGGATCCACTCGGATCGATCCGTGGACCTGCGTCAGGGATGCGGCCAAACCAGCATACAAACGATGCGATGAACTTGCACTCTGCTCCTGAGATGGCATAGTTGTACTGCATGGCCGGGAACATTCCATGTACATCACCTGAGAAGTAGTTCGAACACGGAACAGGCCGCACGACCACTCAAAAGCTCGTCCTTCAGCATCTAAGTTTTCCCAAAACAGCTGGGCACCACGATTTCTCCAAATCGAAGAAGATTTCTCTGATATCCATACACAGTCACCATGCTTCAGTTGGGATTCTGACAGCGCCAAGAGATGCTTGACAACTCGCTGAAACCGCTGTGGGAGGGACCTTACAGCTGTCGGATCTTTCATCAGAGGATCTTGGGGACCTTTTGGAACTTGAAACCAGGCAAGTTGAGGCTGGAACTCGCGAAGTTGTAGAAGAGCTCGAGAGAAGCCTCCACGAGTACCCAGATCATACCCTTTCGACAAACTCAAACTCTGAGCGCGACAGCCTTGACGCTCCAACACAGCGCACAGAGGCCTGTCATGAGGGCCACCAAACTCCATGACCTGCACACGAGAATCATCTCGTCCATGGGAATCAAGAAGTTGATCTACTTCAGCCCAGACCTCCTCACACGAGGTTTGTAGCCGCTGCCGATCATCCTGCGAAAGCATGATGCTAGAAGGTTCATCACACTCAAGCTGAAGGTCGAGAGATTCTTCATGTTCTCTGGCACGTAATCTAGGCACGGGAAACCCATATTGCTGTAAGCATTTTCTGCGTGTTGGAGTAGCCTGAGTGATCAGCCTCGACGTGTAAAAGGTCAGAGAAATGCGCAAGCCCTTCCATCGATCCACTGCATGAAAGCCCTTAGGATCAAACTTCACGAACTGATGCCGAGTGTTGTGCAAGTGTCCTGGTACTCGTTGACCATTGTGACGGGCTTTCCATCGCACCGGTAACTCACCCTGGTCGCTACTTTCAGTAAGCTCAGTCCACAGCTCTCCCCCAGTGAAGGCTCCAAAAGAACACGTGTAGTTGTGGCTATTGGGGTCGTTGTTTGGGTCCATGTGGACCCGAGCAGCCTGGTTGATGTTGATCGTGAAGCTAGTCCATGTCGCACAAGTACCATGCAGCTGAAAACGACCAAACAGGTTGAGATACCGACACAGCTGAGGCAGTTCATGTGTTTTGCGAGTGATGCCTGACATGTTTCCATGCGAGAAGAGACCCATGACAATGTAGCTTCCGTCTCTCTTCACCTCAATGGCTTGCCGATTGGTGTTCCGTCCGGCCTCTCGTACAGCCGCCAGCTGCAGGAGAAGCTCTTCACAATTCTGACACGAAAAGGCTTTATGCTGGATCATCTCAGCAGCAAGAGCCTCAAGCTCATGCACACTCTCAGAAGCCATAGCATCTAGGATCCCTTCTGACTCCTNCTGACACGAAAAGGCTTTATGCTGGATCATCTCAGCAGCAAGAGCCTCAAGCTCATGCACACTCTCAGAAGCCATAGCATCTAGGATCCCTTCTGACTCCTCTGGTTGTACTCTTGCTCTTCTGGGGTCAGTCCCTGATGACGCTTGTTGCCGGGGGTTCGAGAGAGCTGCTCGACATCCACAACGGCCGACTTTGGTGGCTGGTCGTCGTTCTCGCCCACCAAAATGGCAGACTCCACGCTCGACTGGCCTGGGGAGCTCGTCACCGGGCTGCCCTTCGAAGAGGGATTCTCCATGGGCCCCTCCGACTGGACCGTACTCTTTGGAGGCAGAATCTTGTCCTTGCGCTCGCGAATCCTGGCCAACTGCTTTAGGGCACTCGTCTCGGCCGCTTGCAGTCCTATCGCCTGGTCGCGAAGTCGAGGGTTGAACTCCAGGGGCTCGGTCTTCGCCACTTCCTCGATCACTTTCTCGGTGTCCTTCAAAATGGGCCCTGCGGATCGATGCGTGCCGGTTTTGCCGAACCGTGGTACATAGATGGTCCTGATGCCGCACTTGCGACAGAAGCGCCACAGCGCGTGCTGGTTCGCGGACTCCTTCTCGTCGTGTTGGCCCTGGCATGGTGGTCCCAAGGCCCGGACATCTCTGGGGTCCATCGGCTGAACCCTGTCCCAGTCGAGCTCGGGAGCCGGATTGTTCTTCTTCTTTCCAGACTTGGCCTTCGGCTTCGTCGTGGCCGGCTTCTCGTCCTTCTCCTCGATGGCTCGCTCCGTGGTCTGAGAAGCCATGATGCCGATGTCGAGCCACTAACTGACGAAGAACACTCAACGAACCACCAGAAGACGAAGCCGAATCGTTAGACCATACCCCAGGGAGCCCTTCTACTGAACCTCGAGAGTGAAAAAGCACTGCTGGAGGGTTGGTGCACGCAGTAGGAGAAGCTGGTGACTCACAGGTTGCTTCACTGATCGCAACGAACACTGCATTCGCACTCTCATCCAGGACATGTTCCCTTGTTTCGGCTGACTCGGCATGCTGAAAGGATCGTCGTGCCGGGCTGGTCAGAGGAAAACTCTCTTCGAGCCAGTTCTGACCTAGGTTGAGCACAAGATGGCCAGATCGACTCCTTCGTAGAGGCACTCCAACAGTTGGATCTAATGCTGAGAAAACTGCCACATCATGCTGGAAGTCAATCACCGTGCTCAAAGAGCGCAAGGTCCTAACGCCGATCAGTATGGGAACCCGTTCCACATCCAACGCGAAAATTCCAAGATCTATTCGAGACTGACCAAGATCTTGGGGCAGGAGCAGATGAGAAACGCTGAAGCCCAGCGCTCCATTTCCGAACCTGAATCGGCGAGGGGGGGCATCCGAAACCCGAAATTCCTCTGCCCTTCCATAAGTCTCATACCTCACAGCCAAAAGATCGTCGATGGCTGGAAGAGACCCTACAGTCTCAGTGGCACCGGAATCAATGACTGCGAACGCACGCATGTCTACCTCATCTGCCACTGCTGCCATCAACGGAGATTCATCTGCTTCCGGGTCACTAGAGGTCACCACCATCACATGTGCATGACTGCGCTGCTCCAGGCAGCAATCCTGTGCACAACATGATAAGACGCAAGGGTTTCGGAGATCTAGAACCGCTCCTGAAGATGAAGAAAAGTTGGAGCATCCAACTCGCATGCCTTGGCGCTGACCGTTACTACCCTTGAACTCTACAGAGAGGCCTTCCTCGAGGTACGATGGCAACTTGAGGTCGAGGAGAGCACCCGGGGATTCGGCAGACCAGTTCACCGGGATGTTCGAAAGGTCCCTGGGTTCTTCAAGGGGCTCATTCGGGGACTCGGGGATCTTCTTGGGGCCCTCAATCTCCCAGGAATCTGACTCGTCACAGACCATGAAAACGCTCTCGGCCCAGAACGTTCGTCCCGTCCCTTTTCCTTTGCCCTTCGAAGAACTTGACCGTTTCGGACACTCTCTCCATGAATGCTCTCGAGACCCACACACAAAGCACCCGGAGTAATTCGGATCGCCCGGCTGAGCATAAACCTCTGAGGTCGCGGCCATCACAGCAGGAGCAGACGGCCGGGGCACAAAGGGTTTCCCCTTCCCTTTTCCTTTCGACTTGCCACGGCCCTTAGACTTGCCCTTTCCTCCCGGACTGAAAGGATAAAAACCTCGAGTGAGGTTCCGCGCCCGAACAGCCTGGCGAGCTTGGGTGAATGTTCTGGCTTTCGCCTCGGCTAGGGAGTAGGCCTCATCAACCTCCTTTTGTTGTTCTGGGGTAAGGGAAGCAGCCAAGGTCATGTCCTCCCACTCACTCCAAGCCCAAAACATACCGCTCGGGTCCTGATGGTAGAACTCCCCGTCCTCAGCAATCTCCCAGTATGAATAACTCCCGTCATCATCTTGATGCCAGAAACCCGTCTCCGTGGTAGAGGAAGGAGACTCCGGCTCGCGATGAAAGTACACATCATCCGGGAGCCTTGAGCCCACATAATGGACCTCGCTCGCTGAAAGCAAATCTTGAAGGTCTTCCTCGTTCGAAAGGATGAGGCTCCACTCACCGGCCTCTTCCACCCAGAAAGACTTTCGCCGAACACTGTGTGCCCGACGAGAATCATCATGAGCAAGAAGTTCATCCTCCATGGACCGCATGGCTCGCTCGATGTCCTTCAGCTGGAGGCTGTTGCCTGCTGCAGCCTGGATGCTAAGCCGCGCTGCCGAGGGAAGGTTCGCCCTCCTGAGGAGCAGCCAGCCGAGAACTTCACTCGGCAACACCTCCTCCAGGCCCTGTTCGTACTTGTCCCAAACCTGGAGATCCGCTAAGGCAGCAGCACTGTCGTCACTGTCGTCTTCGTCGTAGCCCTCCTTATCGCTCCTGCCTTTTCTGCGTCTCCAGCTCGAAACACCTGGCACACCAGGATCCAGATCGGGATGCTCTACATCCTCGGCGTCCTCCTGCTCCGGAAACTGGTCGGGCGGCACGGCCTCTGCCTGGGGCTCCTCCTGGGTGGCATCGCTCGCCCTCCTGGTGGGCGAGTTATGTGAAGAGGATTTCTTGCTCGGGGAGGCACCATCCTGAACCATCACCGGGACCGGGATCCCGATCTTCTGAGCCTCTCCGCGAGCCCGACTCAGAGCTACCTGTACACGCTTGTAAGTCTCCCTCACTTGAGAAGCCCACGTAGACATGGAAGTACCTGGAGCTCTCCTTAGTCGCAACATCAACTCCTCCAACCTGATGCCCACATCGGGCACCGGAGTGCGCCCCAGCTTGTCCCTGAGGAACTCGAGGAGGTAGACCACGCCGTCACGGCGAATAAGCTGATGATGGTTAACATCCTGCGTGATGGCCCAGGCCCTGTCCTTCAGTTGCGACACGATGGATGGCCCCAGTTGTCTCCTCTTCTTCCGGGGAGTACGCTCGTACAACAACCGGACTCGGCGCACGAAGTCTGACCACCCAGTAGGATCACCGTCCCATGAGCACCTGAAAAGGGCGCTCTCGCTTTCTTTCTCCATGAAGTCACTGAAGAGTTCTAAAGTCACTGCTCAACCTCCAAAGGGAGAGGTGGGCGGCCCACTCTCCGACTCAAGGCAAACACGCCCGTCAGGCTTGCCAGAAGACCAGATTAGCAGGAGCTCTGGATCGAGCTCCGCTACCAACGTTGGTTGGAAGGGTTGCGCTCCTGCTAATGCAAATCTCGCCAGTCAAGCCTGCTGCACCAAAACTGAAAAAGCTGGATCAAAGGCTCACGTCTTTTAACTTTTGGTCTGCGACACAGATCCGTACGTTGTCTAAGACAAGCGGAATCCAGGAGCCTCGGGCTCTTCGCAAAGCAACCTATGGCTGCACAGAAAGCACTACGTAGCCTTTTCCTGAAANCTTTTGGTCTGCGACACAGATCCGTACGTTGTCTAAGACAAGCGGAATCCAGGAGCCTCGGGCTCTTCGCAAAGCAACCTATGGCTGCACAGAAAGCACTACGTAGCCTTTTCCTGAAAAGGAGTTAAGCCAAAGGAGCTCCTGGAGAAAGCAACACATCTGCACATGCACATGGCTGGAGATCGGAGCACATCAGTATTGCTACTGTCCTCTGACANCTACGTAGCCTTTTCCTGAAAAGGAGTTAAGCCAAAGGAGCTCCTGGAGAAAGCAACACATCTGCACATGCACATGGCTGGAGATCGGAGCACATCAGTATTGCTACTGTCCTCTGACAAGCTGGGCCTGCGACGGCAGCTCATCCTCACGTACAGCACGCGCCTCAATGAGGCAGCGAGCGAGGGACGTAGCGGGAGGGAGAACGAGCGAGAGAGAAAGGCAGAGAGAGGAGAGGAAATTGTGGGCGGTGCTGCGCTTGCCTTTGGCTGAGGCACGGGCCGGTTTGCGCCGCGGCGCCGCCCAGCCGCCTTCAGTGGAGGACACCGAGTCAGAAGAGGACGACCTGTGCGGCTATCGCGACGTCTGCACCCTACCGATCATCTCTTTTGTAGATCAGAACTGCCTCGATTGCGGTGACGGCTGTGGACGTGCCTGGCGGAACTCCCACCAGGATCACGAACTCGATGAATGTGCATTCGCATTGCCCCAGGATCCGGCCCCCAAGTGCACTTCTGACCCCAGCAAAATACCCCACAGCAATCAACGATAATCAACGGCAACCGCCTGAAACCGAAGGCCTGAAGCTGCTTGAGCATGCGCACACCTTTTACTTTGCTCTCAAGGGCGGCTTGATAACGAGTCATCACGCACGACATCGCCGCCCCGTATGCTTGGCATTGACGATCACCGCGCCTTCCCGGAAGTCCACGAGGATGCGACATTGACGCTACGCTCCCTTGACCTGTCGTGTCGAGCTTCCGCATGCTGCCACCTGGTGCGTTCCCAGCCCGGCAGTCTATGTGGACGCAACTCTTTCTGGTTAGTGCGAACCGTGACGGAAATTCGATATTCTTCAAAAGCCCGCGAGACGTGCATGGCCTGCGCATCTTATTTGCGGCATCACAGCTCCTCCACCATGATACAACTGCGCTCGCGCTTCTACTTACAAGACTGTACAAAATCTTGGCTGGGTTTCCGTGGCACTGCTAGGAGCCAACGCAGCATACCCTCAGTATGTCATCCTCTGTCCCTACGCCGGGACAAAGTGCGACCCCAGCTCATCTCTATGAACTTGCACAAGCTGGCTTTCATACGATACCAGAGGATATTCAAACACGATACGACACGATACAAAACAGTAGAATTCAAGCAGACATGCATACAAATGCAAGTATGCATTCGCGATTTGTGCATCTTTAAGATAGCACGCAAATCAAACGGTTCAAATGAATACACAAATAATGCGTGGTGCATCTGCGCGAGACTGAAATTAATTTCTGAGAAAATTGCTAGTTGGGTCTATGATAATGCGCTCGCTCATCCTGCGAACCTGCAGCAGACACAACTTGAAACAATTCGAAGGAATAACGGTGCAGAGTTCAGATGTTCCGACCACTGCCGGGGCGACACCGAGCTTCCTTCTCTGGTGGAGGCTGTGCCAGCGGCCCTTCTGCGCTGATGAACAATAATTGTGCGCAATAACACATCATCCCTTTCTTCAAGGGGGGCACCACAAAAAAACCTGTGCTTTATGAGTTCAAGAAAAGTGTGTATTTTAGCTCTACTCTCACTTTTGATGTCGCTCTTGCTCCTGCTCTGGCTCTTGCTTCTGCATTGGCGTTTGCTCCTGTTCCTGCTGCCTCGCTTGCGCCTGCTCCTGCGCTTGCTCCTGCTCTTGCTGTCGCTTTGGTCTTGCTCTTGCTCTGGCTCCTGTCTTGCTCCTACGGGTGCAAATTTGTTATTTAAGGGCAGCCATGATTTCGGGAGGATTGGCCCCAAAGTGTGTTCATTATTAGGGGGGGTGCCAGTACAAAAGCACAAGGCTACATCCCCACGTTCCAGTCTTGGCGCCACAGCGAATAGAGCCCGAAGCTTCAATCCAAGCACAGAGAGCGCATGCTGGGGTGGATCGGCTTCGCGGTTGCTTGCTCAAGATTGGCTTGAGCAACTCGGCTGCAGTCCAGTCACTGTGTAGAGTTTCAGCAACCTGTCGAGACGAAGCAATTTGGAAGCAATCCCCGAATCTGATTCAAGTCGTGGAGCATGAGGAGGCCGTGAAAAAATCTGCCACAGGCCTCTTGTCGGGCAATTTCATGCACCACCTCCAGAACTCAACAGAGTTGAAGGCAGGTGCCGGAGGTGCCGAGCTGTCGAGATTTGACAACCCTCGGCAGCCTCGTTCCGCAGCTGTTGGAACGCTTTGTTCTCCGAATGCGCATTATCCTTCCAAAGCAACGCTGTGGAAGCTACTCACGAATTCCAGACACAAAATCTTGGATGCTCCTCCAAGACACCCAGAGCATCGTGTAGCCTTCCCAACTTTCGAAGGCAGATAGCTCGCCTGTACATGGCCTGGCCAGAAGAAACCGTGCACGGCGGCGATTTGTCAGCTGGAGCTGAGACTCAAAGCCAGGGCTATGGACTGGCACCCAGGACAAAGTCAAGCCAGAAGCTCGAAACTGACGACAGCGAAAAGGCAGCACTGGACTTGAAATCAATCGATCAAGTTTAGTTGTCTCCAGCGTTACAGCGAACGAAAATCCAGGAGAGACCCTCACTTCCTCACCTATGCATGCTGCTCATCCTGGCCTTGGCATTCGCCGGATCTAACTGCAGGGCACGCTTTGCGTCCAGCTCCGCCACTTCCCAACCTGGATCTACCGGCTGCCGAATGCTGCGGAAAGCCATTGGCGGCTTGCCGGCTCTGGCCTTTACCGGGCTGTTCTCAGCTGCGGGCAGCCTTGCTGGATATAGGCATTGGAGCGGTTTAGCCAGTAGGAGCACTCCTTGGCAAAGGCCGGGCTAAGGGTGGCCAAGTCGAGCGCTCGTGCGGAAGATCGCTGCACTTGATCTAGTTCACCTTGCGGCAGGCCCGTGCATTACCGCCCGTCCTCGGGGTCCACTGCAATGGCGCGGGTGTACGCCTGGAAGATCGCAAAAGATGTGCTCATGGCAATGTCAAGCTTCTGTGCTGCATGCCTCTACCGCTAGCTCAAACTCCTGCTTCTTGAAGTGGTCGTTGCCTTATTGGAACGCGACATTCCTCAAGTCTTAAACGACGAGCTTCACATTGCCTGCCTTAGCTTCGTGTTACTGGCAAGTGCCCAGCACAGCAGAGCATATTCCAACCGAGACACCACGCTTTTTGAATTCCTCTGCTTCAGATGCCATGCCAAAGGGCAGACAAACGGCTACAAGGCCGCAGTTTCATTGTGTGGTGCTGTGGCTGGATTCCTTGACAGCGCGTTATAGGTAAGTTCGTCAACCGTTCTCTCTCGGTTCAATGTACGGAACTCAAAAAAATTGATCCGAATCTGTCGTTGGTTTGGCTGACCCTGCTCACATGTGGTGAAGAAAGGGAGCCAAAAGCCAGGAAAAGCGCCGCATCACGAGAAAGCAAGCGAATCATTGTTGTGACGGTGGCCTTGGCACCGTGTTATGCCCAGCCAGGAAATCTACCAACTTGGTGATGTTTACGTACAGCTGCATGGCCTGTGCTTCCCTGCAGCTGCTCCATCTACAAGTCGGATTGGTCGAATCAGGCGGTATTGATATGTTAATGTTTCTACTGTAGCCTGGTTCTAGCCTTCGGGAGTGCAGACGACTGGCGACAAGCGGTCACCGCAGAACGCTTTTCTGCGTAATTGTTATTAGTAATTAGTTTATAGACTGGGCAAGTAGCAGGTTCACGCCACAAACCTCTCCAGCGTGCCTCAGCCCGTGTCTTAGGAGCAGACGAGGCGGGGAGGTGAAGCTTCACCTTGCAAGTGAAAGGCCGAAAGGCTGCACGCCATAGTCAGATTTCAGAAATGCAGGCAAGTCGCGTGGAGCTCGCTCAGAGTCTCCGGAGCTGGGCTGGAACCTCGGTGGGTGAGCCGAAGCCGGCCAAGGTGGGGGGACGACCGAGCGCTGATGCAGCGTTGCGGATTCTCTTCGGGGGCCCCGGCGGCGATTGAAACTCGCGACGCGAGGCCTTGCTGAACGCTGGAGCCAACCCAGAGACCTGCCACGCTCAGTACGGAACGAGGCCGACTTCGATGCATCCTTTAGTCACCACTTGAAGTCGATCAAGGCATTGCCAGCTGATACTGTAGATTTTGCTACCCATCCGCAGTTTTCGAGGTGCTCGTGGAACCTCCTCCACAGCCGGTTGATCCCAACGGCGGTCGTAAGCACTGCCTGCAGACATGCTCACATCAGAGAGCTTCGTCCGTGACGGATTGAGCTGGCGGCTAGAGCTGCAGTGCTGAAGCTTACAGTCTCTGGGAGCCGCGGAGCTTGAGACGGTTGTGTCGGTTGTGTTTCAATCCGACTGGAAGCAGAAGGCCGGCAATCAGAAATCTGACTCTTGATCTGCGACGGGCAAATCGTTGGCGGGTAGCATCCGGTGAGAGCCTGAATGCTTCTCCGGATTCTCGACATGCTCTCGCCTGCAGTGACAAACACACAAAGAGCTGCCGCTCCGCCGCCGCCGCTCCGCTCCGCTCCGCTTTCTAGCCCTTGCATAAGGCGCGAGCTCGAAGGCCGCTTCTGTCCGCGCCTGCCAAAGCAGCGAAGACGCGCAAGCGCAGGACTTCGTCTTCTCTTCTTCAGAACGCACCTGGATCTGCGCGTCGTTCTCCCATGCAACCTGCAAGGATCTGCACATGTTGCACGCAATTTGAGGTCCATTCTAAACACTACATCCGGCTTGCCCTTTGATCTAGCCTGTCATGCAACAACACCTGAATGATCCTGAATGCTAGACCCCCCCCCCAAGCTTGGCCCCGCAGTCACCTCCAATGGCGGTCCGAAAACCTGAAGCACGTGGACAAATTCACTGCGCTGCACTTGGGGTTTGTCCACGGTCTGGCCGTCTGGCCTGGCATTGCATGAGCTGCTCGATCCGCTGCCGGTGCTCACACAAGCGCCTCCGGGACTCCGAAGACTTCCACCAGCACAGCACATCGCACCAGCGCTCCCAAAGATGTCAGCTCGTGAGGCCAGAGCCAGGCGCGCTCGCGAGGCAACACGATGAGAAGGTCATCCACAGCCTGAGCTCTTGCTTGTGGGACCTTGCATAAAGCGCCAGCCTCTGCCGCCGGAAGCCTCAAATACGACATGCCTACCTACTTCCGACCGATGCATACACACGCTCCGCCGGGCTCCGGTCGCAATCTCCACCCACTTTTCTCGTGCGTAGACCCGTCCTTGGCGAATTTGGCAGCAGTTCAGGCAAGTCCAGCACTGGAGGGCTGCTTCAACTCTCTGGGAACCTGGAATCAGTCTAATCTGTGCAGTGCCTGCCATTCAGCCAGAGGTCCATCACGGCATCACCGCTAACCCGCATCATAAGTGACTGACAGCTGCACGGCGACCCCAACACTGGCATGGTCGCACTTCAACCAAAGCCTGCAAGCTTTCAGGATTAATGCTCGGTGGTACTCTCTGACTGGATTTCGGTTTGTACGTCTTGAGCGGTTTTATTAATGTCTATGAAACTGTAGTTCCGCGACTATGGCAAAGGGTGAGCGACGGCGATGACCCCTTTCTTGTTGACGGGCGGAGGGATACTGGGATATGCACTGCAAACACTACCACAAAGCCACAGCCCCATGTCAGCAAAACCTCTGAAGTGCCATAGCGGGATTGACCAGAAAATGGTACAAAGCGATCCGGCTATTCGTCATGCTCGGGGTGTGGGCATGTGCGGATCCATGCATCCCTGAACTTTCGATATACTCGTGAATTACCGTAAGATGCAGCCGCGTTGCCGGTTGCGCTCTAGCCCAGTGGCTACTGAAAGATTCCTCAGAATTTCTCAACTGCGCCCACACTGACGAGATGCGGAGAGCTCAAAGCCAAACGTCTAACGAGTCACCTGGCCACGGTGTTGGGGCAGGGACAATTCTGGATGCAGGCGCATCTGCAAGAGGATATACTGGTACTCTGGATCAATCCGAAAGCAAGCGAAAAGCAAAAGGCGGATATGGTGCGCCAGCATCACGCAGCTGCAAAAACGTCATGAACACTGACGCCCTGCAACACATCCACCGCGTTTCAGTCAAGCATCGTTATCCTTCCGAACGCAGTCCCGGCAACGAAGAACCTGGAGTTGCAGCAACACACCTTTGAATTGACAAGGATGCAATCAAGTCAGCGTCAACATGGGGCCCCGACTGACCGACGACGAGGCGCCCCATCCGCACCAAGGCAGTCCTCAGCGAGACTCTGCGAGTTTTTACCGACTCTGCGAGTCCGAAAAGTTCGCTCTCATTTTTTCTCGCTCCAAGGCTCAGCACCATCTCGCCTTGCTCCTCACCGGCCTTGGAGACCTGCCGCAGCACATTCCGCCTACTTGCTTAGGAGCCCTTGCGAGTCACTGCGAGGCTAGACAGATCGTGGTCACAGTGATCGCCGTAGTGTCGAATCTGAAGAACATCTCACGGTGATTGTGACGCAAGCTTTCACAGTTCGCCCAGATCCTACGTCTGGCAAGCCGCAACGTCCTCGACCTCTTTCTCTGACTTACCTCCCCACATGGTCCCTGGAAATACGCTGTTTGCAATTTACGGTTAGTCTATGTTGCATTTGCTTGACATTTGCTGATTGCTTCTGTGTGTTGCATTTGACCTGTTGCATTTGTTTTTTGCATGTGTGCTGCGCGGTGGTCTTTGTCAAGTCTTGGTCGTATCTTTGTCTTAGTGTTCCTGGTTTGGTAGCTACGAATCATCTGGATGTAAGGATATGTATCCAGAGGAGAGCAGCTGCAGCTTGTCTGTGGCATTCAAAAAAATGCCCCCAGATCTCGGCCCTCCCCCTTCCGTGTCGGACTCTGCCGCCTCGCCGGAGGTTCTAAATCCCAAACGCAACGCCGCAGCGGTCCTGTCGATGGCGGCGGAAATCTATGCGAAGTTGAAAAACACTCGCCGCCCTCCCTTCCCCTCACGGCCGGCTGCCGACTCCGCCCACTCCCCCCCGACCCAGCAGACCGAGAACAGGATCGCATGCGGTCTGCTTCAAACCACCAACAGAAACAAACAGAATTTTCCTAATTTCCAGCATCTGCAAGAACGAAATTTCCAAAATGCAAGCCAACACAACAAGCAAACGAAATGACAAACAAAGCGCATGCCACAAAAAAGACTGCATAAAAAAAACACAGACCAGGAAAGCAAGTCAGTGTGCCAAACATAATTCTGAAATGTTGTGCACACCTACCCAGCTGTGGTCCGGAAGTTCTTACAATTCACACTCATCCACGCGCATACACAATGTTGAGCACCACAAGCCTCCAAGATCAATGCCACAGCAGTGGGCGCTGCGTCAACCCCGACCAGGAAGTCTGTTCGCCGCGGCCTCGAATAGCGTTTCTTTGAGGACGATTTGCCAGGCACCCGCATGATGTGTGTAAGCGGTGGGTCCTTTTCTTACCGAGGCTGTGAAGGCGAGCGAAAGAGGCTCCTCGAGGTCCTCGACTGGAGGTACGTCGCATTGGAAGAACAGGATCCGACTCGCGTCCAACATCCGTCCGTAAAAAAAGCTACCTCCAAAGTAGCTACCTTTGTAGACGGCAGTAGCCGTACTTCAATATACTCCCATCCTAGGGACAAAGCTATTTCTTTTGGCTTCATTGGAAAATGGCTACTTGCTGAAAGTGAGTGGGACAGGAGCAGGATGGGAGGGAAGGTGGGGCTAGGGGCTAAGCTGAAGAGAAAGAAATCGGGAGAGCACTTCATGCATGGTTCGACACACAGCCCTCATGTAAGGCAAGTCACTGGCTTACGAAGATGAACAAGTTGTTGTGCTTACAATCTACTCCTATAATACTTCCTTACTATGCATGTCCTGGGAGTAGACGCAGATGACCCGCTCCCCGAAACATTGCAGCATTCCCCAAAGCGAGCAAAAAAGCAAAGGCTTCGATGTCCCAACTTCAAGTTCCAGATGCGAGCATAAACTCGGAGCAACATTAGATGAACAAAACCCAGTAGAAAGCCTGTGTCGAAGCAGACAGCTGAGCTCCGCGCACATGCCTGCAATTTTGCGCCTGCAGATTATTTGCACTGGTTTGCTCTGACGACAGAACTTCCCGCAGAACTTGCCACAGCATGCGACCCCAAACTGCTGACCGGAGACTGCATATGCTGCTTGATCTGAGCCCACAGCACGGGATCTTTCTTGGCAAACACTGCGAAGGCAAGGGCACACAAACGATTCGAGGAGCTTCATGCTCCCCAATTTTCCAGTTTCGCACTTTCGCAAAGCTGCCTATCAGTGCAAGGATCACTATGCCGCTATACACTCTGCTTAGCAGAGTTTGGCCCGACCTGGCCCACTGGGAAACAGGCTTGTGAGGCTCTGCCCTGCACAGTCACGAACACGAACATGGTCTCGGCTTGCTGCAGGTCAGCGTACGTAATTACGTCAACTTCTCGTCCTCGCCTCAGGCTGGTCCCAGGCAAAACCGCTGAGACTCTGCCGCAAAGTGCTAAGAGTCCAAGACAAACCTGACGAAGCCCGTGGCTTCCAGGGCCTCAGAGTCATCCCCTCCTACCCGCTAAATGCTCTCACAGGTCAGGGTCACCGATTCCCACATCCAGCATCAATGGCCCCTCCTCAGTGCTGGGTATGCTTGTCAGCGCATTGAGGGCAACTCTCTGAAACATCCCTGCTGTTGCGCTTCCAAGCTTCTCGGAAGGCGCATTTGGCCGCGCTCCCAGTCGCATGATTTGCTTGTTGCCAAACCTTCCGCGGCGGAAGCAACCTCCTATCCCTGCAAGAATGGATCCCACTAGAAGAGCAGGCTCAAAGCAGCCGGGACACTTGAACGTTTCTTCCCGATGGAGGACGAACACGTCCCGCGCACTGACGAACGACTTCACGGGCCCGAAACGTTTCCTAACAAGGGCAGCAAGGATAACCTCAAAAAGGCCTGTGTACAGTCGACCCGAACATGAGTTAAACTGTCAAATTCCTCCAGCGGACTGACGGGCGGTTGGCTCGAGCTGCTATGTGCATGCTGCATGCTTCATGGACAAGCCCACCACATCTGTTGCGGGGCCTTGCTCTCCGACAACGATCCAAAACATTCCTAGATACTGAAGTCGTCCATGGCTCGGCTTGTGGTCCACAAAGCTCGCTTTGGCCTCTGCCAGCCCAGGGTTTCGAAGGGCTACTGAAGGGAAAAATCAGCCGGCACCCTGGAAGCTTTCAGCGAGCCCAAAACAGTCTAGGGCCTTTCGAAAGCGCGACACTCGGTTGGCCTCGGACATCTCCGGGCAGATCTCGTAGACGCCTACCGTGTTGGACCAAATCGACCTGAAGCAGATTTCAGCTCGCGCTGGCGCGAGAGGTTCCCAAACGCCCGTCCGCCTCGATAGAGCTCGATGCCTGGCCCAATATTTCGATGCTCTTAGAAGCTCTTTGCAGATCTGCAGTATTCATTGCATCTTGCCAGATCGTCAGCTAACACAACAAACCAGCCATCTGCAAGTCACTTCAGCAGCAAAGCACGATAGTATCTGGCCGTCCCGCCTGGAGGGTAGCACTGGTGCTGTGCCAGGCTCCACCTACCGTTGAAACTCTCAAACTCGCGAACTCACAGACTCGTATCACTGTCAAGACTCGAAAATGACCGGCCGCACACCCTTTCGCACTCTAGCTCTAGCCTGCAAAACTGGAACTACCGGCAGTTAAGCAGCTACACCAACTCTCAAAACCGGAAACTCTCGATGCGAAGATGATGCCCTCGGACTCTCGGGTGACACGCAATGCGAAATTTGATCGAGGCATGAAACTCTGAAAGCTGTCGGCCACTCACAACTAAGAAACTAACAAAGTCAAGCGGGTCCCTCGCAGCGTCTTCCTGATGTCTGTACAACATGTCCGTGTTTCACGCAAATTGTTTGATGGAAGACAGCGCTTGTTCTGCTGGACACGCTGGGGTTTTCCTGTCAATATTCTAGGTCTCGAACTTGCCACCGCAAGACAGGCAAAGCGTGGCAGCCACACAAAGGTTGCAAACTGCTCACTTTTGACAACTGGATGTCCATCCGAACTGCGCATCGGCGACCTTTCGGGATTGTTGGGAATCCGACGCCGACAACCCCTAACTTGTGCACAGTGTCCCCAAAGTCTCCAACCTTCTCCACACTTCACACCACTTCACGATGCCTCGAGCTTGAGCTTGCGATTCTCTCTTCGCAGCCGCGGCCCATGATGCCCTGTTTTCTCGCCACTCGTTCTGAGCCGAAGATAAGTCCGTGCACACATGTCCAAATCGTGGGTCGCGGCCAACGGCCAACAGTCATCGGCTCTAGGGTTGTGAAAATCCACATCTCCTTTTCCAGTGTTTGGGGCGTGCACGCAAAGATGTTCGAGAGTTTTACAGCCACCGTTTCCTTCAGCGCTCGGTTTTCCAAGAAACATGTTGCTCAGGATTTACATTTGGTCAGTCAACATACCGGTTTCGGCTACAGGCTGTACCAGCAAGCACTCGGTATTACGGATTAGGGCTTGCGGGCTTATCCAGCTATTGGGATTTACGATGCAACACATTCGTCTGTGTTCTGGGGTGTCTCAGCCAAAACCTGTTGAGGTGAAGGGTTTGCAACAGACATCTTGGTCAGATTTGTGACGGTTCGTGAAACGAAACTCCAGCGTTTGCCGACAGACATGTCGTTTGAGAGTTTAGCAGTGCAGCAACTATGATATTTTGGGTGTTTATACTTTATAATAAATAATAATCATTTCCCACCCAACATGTCGTTTCAACTGGCAGGATCCCGAAGGACGCGCCAAATCCTTCCCCCATGTACTCTGCGATTCGTTGTCTAGAGCAAAACGTGGTCCATGTAGCGTAATATGCTGCCTAAATAATACGACGTGGGGACCATATTTGCAATTTATATAACCTGTCGCGCACAGATCTGCTTTCGGATTTAGGCTTTACCAGACAAGATGTCCCGTGTCGGTTCGGAGTTGCAACGCAAAGTTTTCTTGTTTTGCTACCATGTATCCCAGTCAATGGTTCAGCCAAGACTTCCGTTTGCCATCAGACACCGTTTTAAGGTCGATGTGTTCGCCGATTGAAGTTTTCAGCGTCAAGGTTTGAGCTTCCCGTTTCCCAGCTGCCGCATTTCCTTTTGTGTTTCAGGGTTTGCCGACGCAGATATTTCGTTATAGGGCTCAGCTTGGGGATTGCAAAAGGGCGGTGAAGTTCGGTTGCTGTACAAGCCCCCTCCCTGAACTTTAGCCCCCGGCCTCATCACCGCGCCCTCTAAGGCCCGTCCTTAGTACCTATAGCAACCGACTCTCCCCCAAGCAAAAACAGTGGCGGCATGTGGGGTTTTCACTCAAAAACTGTGAAGAAACGACAAAGTAACTAGAAGGCAAGCCGTCCCATTCCCCCATTGCCGGTGTCAGCAACTTGCAATGTTTAGCGTCTTGCGTTGTGCTATCGTAAAGCAGCACTTCCAACATTAACCATGCAGATCACGAGTATTGGTGGGTTCCCCGATTGGCAAGTAAAGAGCCCAGGTTGTTCGGTTCCCCCACATTTTCTTGGTAAAGCAACACTTGCAACACCAAGCCATACACATCACGAGTATGGGTAGGTTCCCCAGCGGGCAAGTAAAAGGCATAGGCTCCCCCCTTTCCAATATTTCCAGAGCGCCACACAACGTTCATATTCGAGGGGGGCCCAGGTCGGAGCAAGTGTCCCCGAATCAAGTGGATAGCGTATGGGCGGCAAGATCCCTAGTCAGAAAGCCGAGAGTGCAACTGAAAAGGGGGGGCAGAGTGGCTCCCCCGGTGGTTTGTAGTGATATCTGGCTCCGCGGCCCGTCATAGCTAAGATTGGCATTGAAAGCGGACTGGGGACATCGTTGGGAAGCTAGATGTGGGACCTGCACAAAACAACGGCAGGAAAAACAACAAACTGAGTAACACTGTCGCGCACATCACACTTCCCCCTCAAAAACTTTTTCTCCCGCGCCCCTCACTTCACGGTGCTTGTTCACTCTTCCGTGAGCTGGCCGTGGTGACGTCAAGTCAGTCTGGACCACTGTCGGCTTCGCTGTCTTCCTGGGTTCCGCCCTCTGCGGTCGCTGAGTGGCTTGGTGTGTCGCTGTCCTCAGTGTGGTTCACTGGCTCCCCTGTTGCTCTGGCGGGCTTGCGGTGTTCCTCCGGTTCTTGTGCTTCTTGCCTTCTTGTCTTTCTGCTGCTTCTTCTTGGCTTTACACTGCTCTTCCCACGTAGTGTTCATTTTGGCGGCTTGCCACTGGAGAACTCGTGGTACTGGTAGTCCTTCAAGTTCCCCCCCAGGCCCACAAGCAGATAGTATGTTCCGTGCCCCTACTGGCGGGCCACCCTCCAAAGGAGGGGCCGCGGTCAGGTTTCGGAGGAATTTGCGAGCACGGGCGGGCCTCTTAAGCAAAGTGGCGGCGGGCGTGAAGCTCAAGCACCGCTGGGGAAGACGAGAAGGCTCCCCCGGAGTAAACAGCTCCAGGTCAACCTCTCGTCGCCCACCCGATGCAAGACGGCGGCACAGGCCCTCAAGCAACGGTGCAGCCCTCCCTCTCTCTCTGTCTCTCTTGCCTGCTTGCTTGGGGTATAGGGGCCCAGCTCTTTCTCTCTCTTTCTTTCGCCAGGGTAACGGAGTAGAGGATTGCTCCCCTACCCCGCGCGCTAGTGCGCCCCCGACTGTTGCGGGTGGCCATGGAGGCAAAAGGCTTTGTTGGCAGGGTCCNCCTCCATCCCTCCTCCCTCCCCCCTCCCCGCAATTCCTGGGAGCTTCCAACACCGCGCTTCAAAGAGAGATGTTTGACTGAGCACATTGCTAAGTGGCGACAGATAGGAAAATGTCGGGGGAAGCCTTGCACTTGTGACGGACATGTTGGGTGGCAGTTCCTGAAGCCTGGGTTGAGATTTGACAATTGAAACAAACATAGGTTGGCCGACAGAAAAACTGAGAAGATCCGCTGGGAAGACCGAATTGGTTGGGAAACCTAAGCGCTGAAAATGGCTGCTGGTGCTGGGTGAGAACCCTTCAATTACGAAACAGAACATGCTGGCTTTGATATACCCGCAAGTGCGAGGGCCCAGCGGGGCTCCGGTGCCTCATGCTACTAACGATGTTCGGGGCAAGAAGCTCCTTGTTGATTGTTGGCATGTTTCATTGTCCAGGGCGGGCTTGGTTGCCCGTTTGGATTTGATTTGCTTCCATAACCGCTAGACGGCCTGGAAGTCTGAATTGGCAGTGCGATGGACCCATATGGCCTGATGTGGAGTTTGGGGCTACCTCTGGGCAGCCAGCGTATCCGAGAATCCCAGACCAGAGCTCGGAGTACAGGGTGTCAGGAAGAGGAAGGGGTCGGAGGGGTTCCTGATCCTGATCGAACCGCGTTTGTAGCCAGCCAAACCCAGGAACGCACAGTCTCTGCACAATCCTTCATATCATATCCCCGCATCCAGCCTGCCACTTCGGTGCATCTGAGAAAAGGCCACCGTCCACCTTCCGCAGGTGCTGCACTTGCCTGCGCAGAGAGGGTGCGGAAATCCTGGCACGTCTGGAACACGGGCCGGGCCCACCTTGTGGAGGTCAGCGGCTCCTTGACTGCGACACTGCAAAAAAGATTTTGGAAACATTCTTAGCTCACAAATGTCTTTCCAGCTTTTGCTCTGAGAGGCGATTGTCTGGATCAAGGGACTGGACAGAGAGCGCGAAACCATGCTTTGCCTTGGCTTGACGAAGAACTTAAACAGATCGTTCTTGTAGCTACACGCGAGAGCTTTGACCAAGCCACCGGAAGACCACCAGCAAGCCGCTCACCGTTCTAACACGCGTTGTCCGCGCTGAGGCTCACCGCAGTCGCTGGCACACCCCTGTTTCTTCGAGTATCTAAGAATATTGTACGAGAACGACCGCACTCTGACTCTTGAAGCAGACCAGCTCATGCATACGCGATCAGGCACATGGTCATACTCTACGATGTGCTTTCAGCTCTGAATCTGACGCTTTTTGGACATCTAGGATCATCTCGGTTATTCACTGGAGTGTTCCATCACCCATCGTTCGTCACCTGTCGTTCTCTTTGGGCCATAACGCTTCGCTCGCAAAGGTGCCATGTCCACCTCTCCAAGTCTTTCTCTCGTTCGCAAGCGCAACTTAGCATCACTTGCCGTGTGGCTCGTGTACGAGATGGCACGAAGGCCCGGGGTTTTGCCATGGTGTGCCTTTCAGGTCCTGCATTATGCCTGATAATCTACCGACATGCCAGTTTGCAACCTCGCCAGCTGATTGTCGTGCTCTCTGCGAGTGGCAGACCAAGGAAACCCTCTCTGAGCCATGTAGCAAGCAAACCAAAGGTGAGCATCCCGACGCCTCGCCAGGCGTGATCGTGAGGGGTTGTGCCGGTCGCAATGGTAACTGGCAAGAGCGGCGGGAACGGCCGACGCAGGGTACAGACTCAGATGGCACTTCGTTCTCAAACGAGTTCCACGAGTCCTGCCTGGGGCAGACCACCCGCCGTAGCCTCCACTTTCGCGATCAGGGCCTGCAGAAACCCGAATCGCCATGCGTCTTGAGCTGCTGTAAGGGCTTGCGTAATGTTACATGAAAGTCTTTGCAGAAACACTGCATATCAATGGGACGCGACTCGATTTGCTCATGTGCGAGAGCAGTACACACGCAGACACACACTCCATGTGGCGCTTCTTTCAAGTCGCTCTGTCCCTTCTTTCCCGCACTGCTCGCTGCTAGCTCCTGTAGGAACTTTGGGCTTGCAGCTCCCCTCTTGTCCATTGAGTGTTCCAATTCTGTGACCCAGGTTTGAAGACCTCGAAGACTGAATCAGCAGGTGCCAAAAAATCGTTTGACCAGGATCAACGAAACGCCAAGACACCAATCATCAACAAGCAGATTTGCGCCGGGTCAGTTTCACAGTCCTTGGCTGATTGAGGCTTGTTGTTTTCATTCTGTTTTCTGACTCGTGCCTATTATCCGGGTGATTCTCAACCCATGTTGGCCTAATAATGTCTGGCCATATTTTCTGATTCCAGCAGCACACGCCAAGCAGACCAACAAGGCGTCGCACTCTCCAGTGCCAACGTGTCTTCAACTAATGCGCATTTGCTCTGCGACCGCTTGCAATCTTCCAAGCGCATCTTGCACAGTCCTGGCACACCTGAGAGCCCAGTTTCTCGGACTGAACGAAACACACCAGAACGAAACCCTTCCTGCCGTGGCCTCCAGGTTCTGCCGGTACAAAGCCGAGATCGGGATTGCATCTTCTGCCTGACCCGGGCAACTTGTGTGCGTTTGTCTGTGTGTGTGTGTGTGCACGTGTGAGTGTGTGTGCGTCTGAGTGTGGGTGCGTCTGCCCTAGCTCATGGGAGTCGGCAGTCACACCGACGCACGGAGACAGACAGAGAGAGGCAGAGACACTCAAACAAACAAACGAAGAAAGGAACGAAGGAACGAAGCAACCCCACACCCAAACACACCAACGCAACAAACTCACACACACACAAGCACACACACACATACAAACACACTCACACACACACACACGCACGCACACACAAACGCACACAAACACAAACACACACACTTGAAAGTGTTGTCTGCACTCACGGATGGATGTCCACACAGGACGTTACACTAGCTGCGCAAGCGCCTTGCAATGTGATCTCGTGTGGGTCATGTACATGGAGCCAATGTGCAAGAAACAGATTGCTGCAACCGTGCAGGTATGCAAAACGGACGAATGTGTTTGTTCTAATCTGGACACCACAGGGGGCCTATCCGGACTAATCTCCGCACCACAGGGGGCTGCCATGCAGGTACGCAGGACTGATCAGGTCCCGCTTCCCACTTGCATCCACAGCTTCGTTGAATGTGGTAGGACGCAAGTGCCACACTCCCCTGCAAAGAAATTGAGAAATGGGCACTAACCTGTCAAACCTGCCAAAGCAGCAAATGATGGGTTGTGAACCCCTGATCTCATGAACTAGAGAAATGCACACACACACACACACACAAACACACACACACACAAGCACAGACACACACAAACACACACACACACACAAACAAACACACAAACAAACACGCAAACAAACAAACAAACTGATGCCTCCTTTTGTCGACTTTGTTCGTTCATGTGCTGTGGATGCTTCATCTCTTTGTATGCTTGTTTGTAGAATAAGGTGTTTGAACATGTGCTTGTGCGTTGGCGTGCATGGGCGTGCGCGTGTGCACTTTGCAATGCTGCACTTTGATGGGCCGTTGCTGCGCATTTAATGTGCCAATGGCTACGACACTTTTGGCACGACCAGCAGCTTGTGCTGAAGACAAGAAGCATTTCACCAGTGAAGCTTGTACTTTCGGCTGCAGTACGCAAAACACTTTACACAACGACCTGCGTTTCGAGCCAACTTTCTCTGCTCTATGTTTGTTACGTTGGTGTGATGATGTGTAATGTGAAGGTAAACACTTCAAAACGAAAGAGGCGTGTTGACATGCTCCAAAGAGAGAACTCAGTTTCCCACATCCGTGGCTCAAGACTGCACTTTGTGTGCTGCACAGAGAAAAGCACTGCTGTGCACTTTTAGGCTTCATAAATTGAGTGAGCTTTGTCTAGGCGAAAGCAGCACTAGCAATCGTGGAGAAACATACGCATCTTTTTGCCGCCTGGCAAATCAAAAGAGTCTGCTCAAGGGGCCCATCTCGAGAGGACGTGTCAGGGTCATGACATGTCATGACCAAATGCTCATGCAATCCAAGCTGCGAACATGCATGTCTAAGGCTCGCTGAAATTTCACACTAGTGTTATTTTGTTGATGGATTGCATAGGCTTCGGTTTGCACTACTGCTTCAGTGTTGCTGTAGTGCATGGTTAGCTGGAGCTCCAACCTCTGTTTGGTAAGAGCATCTGGCCACATCAATCTTGTTGGAATCCAGTGAAACTGATCTGCAGACACAACCTCCTGGATGGCCCGAATATTGACCAAAGAGCATCTGTCGCTCAGGTTGGGCATATCGCTGATCACCACGTCATAGAGGCTGTTGGCATCGGTAACCGATATGCTGTGCAAGCGGCTCCCAATGCGGTGGGCAGGGATGTCATACAGGACTTCGCCCAGGAATATGTTGATGTAGGCGCTGCGGTCGCATGCCTCATTTGCCGCGCAGCTTGCAGTTGCCAAAGTCGACCTGCACACCCGCTGCGACCGGCACGATGTCCAGTCCACGATCATGGCGGGCGCGGTCTTCTGGAGAAGCTGTCGGGCACAGAGCGATTAACACACCGCACTGCCATCGGCTCTGCTCGGCGTTGGCCCAGCTGGCGTCGGAGTAGGCCAGCACCACCGTCGCCTTGTTCAAGGTGGTCTCGCGGGCGAAGTCGACCGCCTGTTAAAGGTCACGAAGGTTGGCGAAGGTCGTTTGCGTCCCATGGTTCGCCAAACTGTTGATGGCTGACAACTCTGAAAGAGACTAGCCGCTACGCCATTGTAAGCAGCCTGCCCGGCTTCTGAATTCGGCCTTCTGCTCGTTCGTGAGGAGCTGCTCCAAGTTGCTGCCTCTCAGCACCTTCCCGGGGTCGAACCTTCGATGAACTTGGAGGTACACTCGGCCATTGACACTGGAGAAAGGTTAACTGCTTGCCCTTGAAGATCACCCCTTGCGTCTTGCTGATGGCAAACTCCTGCAGCGCACCCCAACGAAAGGCCTTGGTGACCTCGGCGATGTCGTAGTCGATGCGGTGGGCCCCGATGAAATCCTCCACATAGACGATGATAACTAATTGAAACCAGCTGGCCGCCACGGTACTTCAGGAAAACCATTTTGTCGAAGGAGTGCTGGTGGTAGCCGATGTCCGTGAGCCGAGCGATCACGGTGAGTGGCCACAAACGCGGGGCGTTGCTGAGGCCATAGATATTGGTGCACACCAGGTACAGCGGCGCCTTCCAACAGTCCGGCATGGCGGTGATGCCGTCCGCGGAGGGCAGCAAGTAGAGGGGCTGGTCGCGCTCCGAAGCAGAAATGTCGCCCTGGAGGAAAGCCGTGCTGGCGTCACCGCTCCAGGCCTTCCAAGCCAAGCCCGTGTCATCGAACCCCTGTTGTGCCCGGCCACCATGATGCAGAAGGGTGTCCGTGTGTCGGTGTGTCTGTGTGTTCGTGTGTCTGTCTGCCTGTGCGTCTGTGTGTCCGTGCGTGGGTGCGTCATGCATGGGCGCGTGCATGCATATGCATGCATGGGTGCGTGCATGCATATATGCATGCATGGGTGCATGCATGGGTGCGTGCATGGATGCGTGCATGGATGCGTGCATGGATGCGTGATGATGCGTGCATGCATGCATGCATGCATGCATGCATGCCTGCCTGCCTGCCTGCCTGCCTGCCTGCCTGCCTGCCTGCNTGCGTGCGTGCGTGCGTGCGTTCGTGCGTGCGTGCGGTGCGTTTATGTGCGTGCGTGCGGTGCGTTTATGTCTGCAAGTGCTTCTGCGCATCATGCATGGGTGTATACACGAGCATGCAAGTGCATGTTATTGAAACCAGTCTATGCCTCATGGAAAGTTAGCGATTCTTCGTCCACCCCACCAGAGGGCAAGATTCTACTGTTACAGTTGTCAAGCCTTGAGACTTGATATCACTAAAATTGTACAAGCCTCCCGCGTCCAGTCCACATCGACCAGGCCGTGCTCATGAAGGAGCTGGCCTGTGCTTGAAGGGTTGACCACGATTCGTTGCGAACCAATGTTGTCAAATCTGCAGTTTTGAATGCTGTCATGAAGCAGGTGTGCTCCACTGAGGGCACAGCACTGCCGGCGAAGCTCGGCTCGCGTAAGCTCCAGGTTACAACTGGCAAAAGGTTTTTCGATGCGCGAGGTGAAGCAAGCCAGGACCGCCCCGATGGGTTCAGCTTGATCGGATCGAGACATGTGGCAAGCAGAGGTCTGGCGCTGGGCGGCAATCAAACCAACACATCCTAAGAAACGACGAAGCAAAAACTGTACGACAGCCGACAGCCCGAAGACACGCATGATGACAGCAGGGTGGCTTGGGCGTGGGCATCCAATCCGTAGAAACGGACATCTTCCTGTGACAGAAATTGTGCGCATCCTGTTCACTCGGCTTGGCCGAACCTCGAAAGCAGATCGCGGAGCGGGCAAAAAGACAGCATGCAAGGGCCGCAAGGGTAGCTGGAGTGTTCGAGGTGTTGAAGCCCGGCAACAGAAACGCCTATATCCTGAGTCTTGAACCCTTTGAAACCCTGGTCCCACACCTCAACTGCGGAACCCTGCAATTATAGTTGAAAGCCCGAACGCTCTGAAACAACCCTGAGCCAGAAAGCTTCCACTGAAGCAACCTGTGTTTCCGCTGATTTTGCCATCCCCACATCTTAGGGGCCCTGATCTCACCTGGCCGCGGACAAACCTGCACTTGTGTCTTAAACGATGCGAGAGCTCAAGTGTTCGCCAGCAGTGCTCTGGAAGATCGATTTTGTTGAGCGCAAAGACAATGGGTACCTCGCAAGCGCAGCTGCCGCTCAGCTCGACAGCGGCAACAGTTTTTACGCTGTCGTGTGAAAATAGATGTCACAGGACTTTGGCGCAGCCTCAAAATGCTACATAGCTTCTGGAGTCGAAGAAGATTGGGATCTGCTTGAGAAATCTTGAGAACAACAGTGCTTCCTGCCTTCCATCTCGACGCGTGCATCAGGACCTCAGGGCGGCTTTCACGCCGCAAATTCACAAGACGAAGGTCTCCGAATGAAAGCCTGAGGGCATGGCCTCCTCAGTCTGAAGTTCCGCACCCCGCTCCGCAGAAACCACGACCAGGGCAACCTCGCGACCAGGGACCAGGGCGCCAGAAGACCCGAGATGTGCCCACCCATGCGCTTTTCCCGTTAGGCTTGTCCAGCAGCACTGCGCTCGAAATCTGTCAGTCATGTCCCAAGCCCCAAACGTCTGCAGCAGCCATTGTTCGGCCCCGCCTCACGGATGCTGCAGATCCGCAGATGTTAAGCTTGGAAAAGGTGCAGCATCTCGATAGAGCAAGACAATGGATGCGATCGGCTTGCACTGTCACTAGCAGTTCAAGTCAAAGCACCAACGATGCTTGCCTGCACCCTCCTAGAAAGCCGCGTTCTTCGAATGTTGCTGCTAGGGAGTGTGGGATCCGGGCGAGAGTTCGAATGCAGCGTGGCCCGGGGTGTCAAGGAAAGTCCTGGGCGAGCTTCTCTAGGTTGCCACTTTCATTATGAATTGGACGGGAAGTGTTGATGCCTTGGAAGTCAACTTGACTTCACAGGGTGGCTTTCCTCGTACGTACACGATTTTAGTGCGATGCATCTCATTGATGCACCTTTTCGGCCGAAGCCAAAAGCATTAATCATGTCGTCGCCTCCGCCAGCCGAAACTCGACATCGGACGGACGTTGTCAAGCCTCGAGCACTGACTCCAAAATCAGGTTGAGCGGTATGATCGAAACCACAGGTTCAACAAGATGATGCGGCTTCCTTCTGTCTCCCTGCTGCCCTAGACTCGCTTACATCCCAGGGCCAGTCATGATCATTGCATCATGCACACCTTCAAGCAGACAGCACATGTTCTAGATATGTCCACGAAAATATCAGACGCTCGAACTTCGGACGGGTGCCGACACCTGTTGTGGTAAAGTCGACCCTCAGGCGAGAAGGCCGAAACCGTCCAACCGATGAAAGCTGCAACGACGATGGAAGACTTAAGCCGGACTTCGCAGCTCGAGCGAGCTCGTCACCAAATTGTTGCGTAGTATGTCGTAATGTCAGGCCGGACCCTTGATTGGTAACCGGCGGAGAACTAGCTCATAGAAGTTCTCAACCACGCGAACCTCGAACTGGTGGGCACGTCCTACTGCTGCTGCTGCCGCTCGAGCCGATCATGGCCTGCCCGGCACCGGTGGAATCGTGCCCTGGCCAGTGGTATGTAATTAAAGCCTGAGCCTTGTGCGAACGCTGCCCAAAAGCAAGACGGCGGCACGGCTGAGAACGGATTCCTAATTTCTTTGCCCATCCGTGCAAGCCCTTGCCTTTCTGAACATGCTGCGCGAGGCTCAAATCCATCCATAGACTCTAAGTCCGTCGAGGTCGGAGGCGGGCCACCCTGGCCCCCTCCCAACACCACAACCGAGTTTTTGTTTTGGACGTTCATTTTCAGTTCGTTCTGTCGCTGGTCGCCCAGGAGTTTGGACTTAGGTTCCAGTGTTGCCTTTGAACTCCCCGAGCCCTCCGCCCCCCGAGCCCCCCTGCGGACAGGCACTCTGTAATCTCCTCCACATGTATCCTAACCTGAAAAGGTCTTGAACCACTCTCACAGTAAAAGTGTACTAAAATGAAACCCAAATTTTCTCTTGGGCAGGCTCCATCACCGACGAAGACTCGACGAAGACAGATCTGCTCAGGCTTCCTTTCAGTGAATCAATTCCTTTAGCACTTATAGCTCGTGAAGCATTTAAGCACTAGGCTACCAAAAACTCATGAAGGGAATAAGGTATTATTTTGAAGGACTACGACTACGATATAAGCCATAGGAGTTACAAAGAACCGCTGACGAATTCCACGGTAGTGTAATTAGAGTCCGCGATGGTCCGCGCCTGATATCCAATAGTTTGCTCTCATAAAATTTCAAGATCGCTGGGGCTACTGTTGAGGCCGTGGCATTCGTCCAGGACTTTCTCCTGTCGCTGGCAAAAAGATCGATGCTCAGACATCTTGAGCCCGTCAGCGGCTTTGAAGCAACCACACTTCACCATCATGCATCGAAGTGTCGTACCATCGCTCAAGGGCAGTCCTTGTTCCGATCCTGCGCCGGCAACCTCTCAGGCTTGTGAACTGAGGAGGCAAGGCTTGGGAGCTTACAAGGTGTTCGAAGGTATCACAAGTTGGTCGATGTCAGACTCGTAACGGTATCAACAACGCTTGTTCTTGCTGCTGCAGTAAGCAAAATTTGCAAGCTGCTTCATGCCAACTGAGACAAAGGACTGTTGCTGGCTATAGGGCATGGGTTTCCAATGGCACTGGTATCTGCCGACAAACGACAGCACGCCATGTGTGTTGGGTGTGTCACTGCCTTGCTGACTGGCCCCCTGAAGCAAGCCTTTGGTGTCTTCGCTCGACACGCACTGACTCTTTTTCGCCATCGGATTTCTTGTGCGATCTGCGCGAAGGTCTCTCAAGCAAGCTTCTTCCAGATGGCTTCAGAAAAACACAGTCCGTTGCCCATAAGTTCATGTTGTTGAAAGACCCATCGTCGTCTGCTGCAAAGCCACGTGCTTGGTGGGCTCTCGCAAAACGAAAGCTCTAAACCTCACAGCATGACCCGTGAGCAGCTGCTGTGCGGCAGAAGCTGGGTGATGTGCCATGCTCTTACGGGAATGCGTATAAGGCAACTCAACAGTTTCTTTTGCACCCTCTTGCTACACTCTCTAAAACTTGCAGCTCGCGCTGGCAAGCTCCACACATCGCTTGATGGGAAAAGCATTCTTGTCCCAGGCAAATCCTGCAAACGATATTGAATATTCAACCGCTGATGATAGATAGACATGTCCGGATTACCCACCGCAAAGGATTACACGGCAACAACGGCAACGACTCCACAAGTGGAATCAGTTCAAGATCAAATTGTCGCCAACAGTGCCGGACACAGTGGCGAATACAAAGTATCAACTTGATGCAGTCAGATGCAACACCAATCAACTGTATGACAACTGACGGCAGGCAAGTCCTAGCGAAGAGATGCTCGGGCGAATGCCCGCAAAGATGCAGCGTAGCCTCAGCTCTTTTCGTCTCGAGAGCCCAAACCCTGCGGTGGGTCTTCCTGTGAAACATGCACTGTGCTCTGNGTAGCCTCAGCTCTTTTCGTCTCGAGAGCCCAAACCCTGCGGTGGGTCTTCCTGTGAAACATGCACTGTGCTCTGATCTGCGAAACCTCACGTGTAACATGGGAACCTCAGTCCTGACATGGCTATAAAACCCCTGAGGTTTTGCATCAGATCCTCATCTGGCTCATGAGGCTCCTCTGGAGCATCCAAGAACCAGGGAAGGTGGTTCTCAGTAGCAAACTGATGCAACCTGCTCACGAAGAGATTGGTCCGTTCAGCCAGTTTCTTCTGCAAAGCGGCCTTGTGGATTTTCTTTCCAGCGGTAAACGACTCATCGTGTATGATACTCCACTTTTGACGGTTCACAAAGAAATTCAGAAGATCCTTCTTGTTGCCGGCTTTTGTCAGCCCGTCTGCCAGCATCGCCAGGCCATTCACCCAACGAAGCTGAGTCTTCAGTCTGAGAGCCTGCTGGACTGCTATGGTCAGTTCGTAGCCTGCTCGAGAAGATCTGAGCCCATGAAGCGAAGAAAGATTCCTCGTCATCGCGTCGAAAACTCCACGGGAGTCCATCATGAGGCCACCAGACGTGGCATCTACCAAGTCTTTCTCCAGGCGTCCTCTGAGAACTTGTCCGCCATGGACGTCAAACCATAAAGCTCTCAGCAAGAACACTACGTCCTCGCCCACCGTGATGGCCTGCACCTCCGACCCGTTGCTGCCGAGGCTTTCGCGAGGGGCTTTCGTCGACCGCCAGGTCACGAGAGCCACGCTCTCCTCCTCGCCATTCAGGATGGTCCTTGGAGCGAAGCCTCCGACGTATCCGATCGTGCTAGACTTCTTGGGCCTGTTGCCTTGAGAGGCATCGGCCCAGACCACTGCAGCCACCTCGGTCCATGGCTTCTGCCACTGTGGGAACCACAGCTGCTGCGTCGACTCCTTCCGGACCTCTCGGATGAGCTTGTTCACGGCCTCCAGAGTCTTCACTGTTGCTAAGGGCACTTCCGATAGAAGGAGCGAAACTTCAGCTTGATGGTGCGGACCGGTTTGGGACGCTTTCCAAGACACCATGCCCAGTGCTCCTCTGAGGCTTGAAACCTCTCGGGGATTCAGAGGGCTTTTCTCCTGCCGAGCGCGCTCTTTCGAGATTGGCACTTCTTCCAGCCAGCGGTCGACATACTCAGTCTGGTCCACATATATCCCATCGGCTTCCTGTCGAAGGTGGCAGCCAGCGAAGTCAAAGTCCTTTTCACACCACTTGCCGAACTTGAACTGCGCCTGCAAGGCCTGTTTTGCTCCCTCATACTTGGAGTGGCCCTCCATGCCACAGATCAGAAAGTCGTCGACATGGATTGCGGCCAGTGCAATGAGCTCGCGCGTGTGGTCGTCGTAGAGGCAGAACGAACACCTGTCTGCTTTGGTCTGTGTCCAGCCTCCTGTCAGAAGAGACTCGACGACCGATTCATGCCACTTCCGAGGTGCATGAACCAAGCCGTAGAAGGCCTTTGTGAGCTTCAGCACTGTTTCTTCTCCACCTTCAGCTCCGAAGAGAGCTGCTAGTCCAGCTGGTGCCCAAACGTACAGCTCCTCATCCTCCAGGCGTGACAGAGTTTGGAGAAACGCCGAAGTGACATCACCGGATTCCAGCTTGAAACCTCTGTTGGCAGCTGCCGTCAGCAGCGTGTAGCGTCCTGTCCTGCTCAAGGTCGGCGCCGCCGTCTGCACAGAGGTCAGGTTGCGCTGCTGGAATCCAAGCACCACCAACCGGGCTTTAGCAGCCCCGCTGTTTTTCCTTGTCAACACCCAGCGCATCCCATGACCTTGTTGTAGTCAAGGCCCTGGATCTCCGATTGGGAAAGTGCTCGGACCGCGGCAGAGGTCAAGACGTTGTTCAGCTCAACAGCCTGAGCCTCGTCGAACTCATGCTTCTCCTCAAGGCTCAAGCGCTGCCAGGAAACCTCTTTAGACTTTCTCGGCCATCTTTTGGGACAACCAGATTGCAGTCCGCTTGGGCTTCCTCAAGATGCGCTTGAGGTCCTTCGGTGACACTTCAATCGAGCAAGCCACCATCATCGCATCCTGGTCTTTGTCCCGAGCCAGTTCATCGGCAGCCTTGCGCTTCCGCACTGTTGGCTCCCTTTGCAGTTCTTCCTCCGGCTGCTGCTGCTACTGGAGCTCTGGTAGGCTGCCGACCTCACTGCTTCCTCCTCCAAGTCGGGTGGGAGGAACTCGGGCCGCTGGCTGTCAGGCGTGCCAGGTATCGCCACCGGCGTGGCGGGGACACTCTCTCCCTGCACAGCTGGTCCTGCCGAGGAAGACGCTTGACCACTTCCTTCCGCGACGACAGAGCTCGGAGAGGGCACCGCCTTTGAGTCTCGCCTGTCCAGCGTTCGAGCAACCCTCTGTTTGGCTTGCTCTCAGCACGGAAGTCGTCCTCAATCTTCTGCTGCTTGGTCGAGCCGGCATTCTGGACAAATGTGCGTCGCTTCCCGGTGAAGTCGGTGTCCTTTACGGGACACTCCTGGACTTTGTCAGGCGTGAAGAGAGTCAGGCGGGTAGTGTTGTGGACCCGCTCCAGGGTGTCCCCACGAAACTCCCACTTGTCGCGTCCAAGCTTCCGCCGAGCTGGCTCTGGCTCGGCGCGCACCTCAGCTAGCGTCACGTCCTCCTCCAACGCCTGTCCCGGTGTTTCTTGGGAGGCATCCAGGTAGTGGCGCCCAGAGTAGCCCCGAAGGAGAGCGCTGAGACTCACTGGGCTTCGAATCACAGACATGCCCTTGGTCGAGTTCACAAGTTCTTCTCGAGCAGAGCACGGTCGAACTTGGTTCGTCTTGGCCCGGATGATAGTTGCACCCTTCTTTCACAAGCACTCTGAGGGGACCAGTCCATGTTCCCTTGCCTTGGCGCAGTCGCTGTCGCCAGAGCGTGATCAAGCCACCAGACTGGTACTGCTCGGCCTTTCGTCGGACGGCATAGTTCAATCGGGATAGCTTTTCAGCTGCCTCTGCCTTCACGAAAGCAGCTTTCGCCCTTTCCGCAAAGCCAGCACCCGAGAGAACGCGCGCTTAGGATTGATGCCGTCCAGGACTGACTCCACCTCGTCCTTTTGCCATCCACGGGCCCACTGAAAGGGAGTGAGCCCGCTAGCATTCAAGGATGAGTTTGCTCCGTGGGCCGCCAACGAAAAGGAATTTCCTCGATGGTGATGTTCAAGGCTTCTTTCTCGAGTCGGGCAGCCGTCCTTTTGAGCGTCTGGATGCGACGCTCTTCATGCCCCATCAACCAATGTGCTTCAGCTGGGGCAATCAACAGGCCTAGGCCACTCCTTGCACAAAAGTCAGTCAGCTCAGAAGAGGCAAAGTAAGGGGCCGAATCGGCGATAAGCCAAGTCGGTGCAGGGTTGATTGCCATCCACCCATTGATGAGGGCTGATCGGATATCGGCTGTGGTCGGCTCCCAGCTCTCAGCTGCTGGGTACGATTTCAAGTGTCTCACCACACAAAGCCGACTCGCACGATCTTGCATCAAGAGGAATTTCCCTTTTCTTTGTGAACCATCTTCTTCAAACTCGTGCTCAAACACGTCCATGCCGAGGTATTCCCAAAGTTGAGGAGGTTCTTCAGTTGAGGCAGGGGGAGCGGGAGTGATACGACGGGATTCTTCACAATCTGAGCAACGTAGTTCCCTAGCAAGTTCCACGGACTTTGCAGCTTGGCGCTTTTCTAGCAGCCTGGCCAGCGACTCGAAACTGGAATGCCCGGCTGCTCTATGCATCCTCATCATCTGCGCCTTCACCTCATCAAGCTTCTTGCCAGTGGGCCACTCCCGTGGCAACGCCGTTCTCTGCAGTGCAAACACACCGTCCACATCACACGTCACGGCTTCATCGTCTGAGCCACCATCCGTTCCCACTGCATCAACGTTCTGCCTTTTCGCGGCATTGGTGTTCTGAATCACTGCGGCATTGGAGTTCTGAATCGCTGCGGCATTGGAGTTCTGAATCACCGCGGCATTGGAGTTCTGAATCGCTGCGGCATTGGAGTTCTGAATCACCGTGGCATNGGTGTTCTGAATCACTGCGGCATTGGAGTTCTGAATCGCTGCGGCATTGGAGTTCTGAATCACCGCGGCATTGGAGTTCTGAATCGCTGCGGCATTGGAGTTCTGAATCACCGTGGCATTGGAGTTCTGAATCATCGTGGCATTGGGGTTCTGAATCGCCGTGGCATCGGAGTTCTGAATCACCGTGGCATTGGAGTTCTGAATCACCCTGGCATGGAGTTCTGAATCGCCGTGGCATCGGAGTTCTGAATCGCCGCGTCCAGGTAGACCTCGACCTNCCGTGGCATCGGAGTTCTGAATCACCGTGGCATTGGAGTTCTGAATCACCCTGGCATGGAGTTCTGAATCGCCGTGGCATCGGAGTTCTGAATCGCCGCGTCCAGGTAGACCTCGACCTCCTCGCGGAGAAGTCCACAGCTTGCCTTGAGCTCCCACATCACTGCATCCACAATGTCCGTGACCATGCCCTTCGGGACCACCGGTTCTTTAGGCTCCTCCTCATGCCAAGAATGTCCCGGGCACCTTCCCGTCTCAGCTTGTAGTAGAGCTGCTTGGCATTTGTCAGAATTCTCCACGTGGTGGATGAAGGGCCCGGCTTCCCACGTTCATAGAAGCACTGGCTCACGTAGCAGTCGTAGAGGTCGATGCCCTTGTCCCGCGCGGCCTCGAAGATCATCTCGATTCCTCGGTGCCGCCATCCAGCACTGGCATCTGAGCGACATTGCCACGCAAACAGCTTTCCCGCATGCACCTNGTAGAGGTCGATGCCCTTGTCCCGCGCGGCCTCGAAGATCATCTCGATTCCTCGGTGCCGCCATCCAGCACTGGCATCTGAGCGACATTGCCACGCAAACAGCTTTCCCGCATGCACCTCTACCTCACCCTCTGAAGGCGCCGAGGGCGCCGAAAACTCACGCACTTCCGAATCACCGAACCTAACCCGCTTGGCCGGTGGGCCCTGAGCGGGCGGAGGGGCCCTGTCAAGCTCTTCAAGAGCATTGTCCACAGCGTCTCGGAGCCAACGCTGGTAGCGCCGNGTAGAGGTCGATGCCCTTGTCCCGCGCGGCCTCGAAGATCATCTCGATTCCTCGGTGCCGCCATCCAGCACTGGCATCTGAGCGACATTGCCACGCAAACAGCTTTCCCGCATGCACCTGATTCACCACTGACATGGCCAGCTGCTCGGCACCCAACAGGTCGCGACGGCGGGCACGATCATGATTCTTCCACTGCTGGGGGGATCCGTTCCAAGCCTGCTTCCGAAGCCGATGGTCCGGGAAATTTATCCACAGCATCTGGGGCCTCGTCGCATCAATCTTGTCCTTGATCTTGATCACATCTGCTGGGCGGCTGGTCAGGTATCCATCCGCAGCCGCCATGGTTTCGCAAAAGAAGCCTTCATGACGAAGGCACGTGGACAAAATGCCGCCGCCGATCTCGAGCACATCCAATGAATTCGTTGTCAACGCCAGCAACGACGTCGCTATACAAAGAGCACTAGCCATGAGCCCCCTGGACTCATGTAGCTACGGCATGCCAGAGTGATATCCCTGCGCTCCGGGAGACCATCCAAGTTGGGTCCATCCACCGGCCCACCAACCATCATCATCTTGTCCTTCGGAACTCCCGGTGGGCGGATGCCCTGCGCACTCACAACTCCTCCTGCTGTCCCTCGCTTCCGTCCGCCGCCGAGCCAGCTCGAGCCACACTCATGTGGTCCCACTCCTCGGAACGGCTCGCCTCCATCTCGCGAAACTTTCTCCAGGTACATGATGTGACTCCCGGCCTCCTGAAGCTCGCCCTCCTTGATGTCGAGCTTGTCTTGCAGGTCCTTCTGGTCCTGACGGTCGTTCATGTCGCGGCGGGCCTTCGGGATCACCGGAACCTGGCGAGACGACGTGAGCACCACAGAGCTCGGCCTTGGCTCGGTCGGTGGGGCCTTGCTCCTCTGTGCCGGGCATCGCACGTCGGAGGGATCTCCATCTTGTCCGGCCCCATCGTCGTCTTGAGAGGCTCGGCTCTGCACTTCCATGATCTTGCCCTTCACGATGGTGTCCGTCACGGCGTCGATCTCGCCCCGGGTGAACATCTCCTCCAGCTCGATCATCGCCCGGTTGTAAGAAACCCTCACTCCGCATCGGACGCAGTCCCTCCAACGGCCCCATTGGTTGCCCTTCTCGCTGCCCTCAACGTGTTTTCCCCAGCAGGGCCATCCGGTCAGACGAGGATCCGTGGGAGGCGCTGGGGTCTTCTCCATGTGGCGCCGAGGCCGAGGCAGCGAAGCGACGGCGGTGGTCAGCTAAGCGAAGCCGAAGCGATCTGATCCGATGAGGCAGCGACGAAACAACTTGATCATGAGGGCCTCTTGTGAACACCATCACGCACTGCTCTGGGCTTCTGACATCCAACTGCATCGCACTCACACATGCTGCATGGTCATGTAACTCACGACGATCCCCAAAACTCTCATGTTCATGTTGTCGCTCTGCCAGAGGTTGGCCACAAAGTTCATGAGAAAGGTGTGGTACATGATGCTCCCTAGGTTCGCAGGAGTGATGACGATGAACCTCGAACGACAAACTACCTGCACCCTCAAGCTCAAGGAGACTACCATGACCCACTCGCGTGCCCTGCTGTTTTGCATCGGTGGCTGTGGCCTCGATCTCGCGGTCATGGGCCTGTGCCGTCCGGAGGGCCTCCAAAGCCCCCGGTGAAGAGAAAAGCTCCAACAGGCGAGCAGCCTCGCCCGGGAGCCGAACACCGTACTGCACTTCGGCCTTCTCCTTGAGGATCGTCAGGTTTGTCGGGTCGGCCTTGGGGTCCAACACCAGGTGTCCCGGCGCGCTCAAGATCTGCCCGGTCGGCGCCTGAAGAAACATGTTAAGGTGCTCGTAAGAAATGCAGGCCCGGTGCTCATGAAGAAATCGAGAACCAACGAGGAGCGGGGTATTCTCCGAGTGTCGCGTAGTCACTCTGTCGTCTCCATCCAGGACGTAAAAAGAGATATCACCCAAAGAGGTGTCACAGAGGTCAACGCGGCTGGTCGATCGCAAGGACAGGCCGTCACCGAAGCGGAAGGTGGGCCTGTCTCGCAAGTCGACCCTCTTAAGCTGGATGCCGCTCTGAAGCAAGTGCTGAAGGGTCCGAACACCAGCGGCATTCTCGGTCGCCCCCGTATCGAGGACGAAGTTGGGAGCACCTTCCTCGCCCGCCCACATCAGAAGCGGGCCCACACTCATGGCCCCCACGGTTCTGCATCGCCGGCCGGAGCGTTCGCTTTGTCCAGGGTCGCACCGTCGGGGTCTGTCGGGGCGTCCTGGAACATGCTCAGGGGAACATTGTTATTCCATTCTCAAAAATCCCAATCGCCCGGCCGTGGTCTCGTTGCCCATGGTCAGGTCCGAGGGGTCGATGTTCGGCACCGTCACATTCTGGCTGCGCTCGGCGGGCTGGCCGTTGTCAAAGAACTCCTCGCGCACCACCTCCATCATGTAGGTGCCGTGGAAGTAGGCCGGAACACTCGGCTTGAGCTTGTCTTTGGAACCCTGCTTGATCTTCCCCCTTCCTTTTCCAGCCGCCTTGTAGCCAGTGCCAAAGCCACCTTTCGGAGAGCCCTTCTGGTACATCGCCGCCTGACTCTGGAAACGCTTCGGGCACTCCCGGAACAAGTGTCCCGGCTGCCCGCAGATCAAGCATCGCATCGGGCTCTGCCCCTTTCCTTTGCCAGTCGCCTTGCCACCTAAGGGATAATATCCCCTGGCAGCCCGGACCTTCGCCACTGCTGCTCTGGCTTCTGTCAAGGTGCGGTTCGCCTCCGCAGCCAGGGCAACAGCGTCGGCCTCTTGTTTCAGCGACTCGGCTTCTTCTGGGCTGGGGTCGGCGTCCTCCTCGTTGTGCAGGTCCTCAGCGTAGAAGTCGCCACCCCTAACCCTAAACCCTAAAACCCCGCACGAAACCCCACACCCCTAACCCTAAACCCTAAACCCCGCACGAAACCCTTCTTTTTTTCGCACCTCCAAAGCTTCGGCTTCCGCCACCTCGGTATCGAAATGCTCTCTGACGAAGGAAAGATTCTCTTCCGCCGACTCGTAATTTGCTTTCCAGGATTGTGCCACGTCCAGCGGGCCCATCTCAAGCTTCCACTTGGTTTGAGGTTCAAAGACGTCCCTGGTTCTAGGGAGGGGGTTCTTAACCCCAACCGGAAAACCCTCAATCCCCCCAAGGAAAACCCGCCAGTCCGGGTCAGAGGCATCCCGAAGTAGCGCCGACATGAGACGAAATCTGAAGGGCTGCCCAGGATCCACCACGTCCAGATCCTTGGAACCCGGCGATTTCTCTCCAGATGACCAATCATGGCCGTCCGCAGCTTCTCATGTAGGGCCGGGTCCGCAACCAGACGACAACCGCCTTCCCCCTTCGCCGCCATCTCGAAGGGAGTCCTGTCCAGTTTCTCCGGGCCCCCAGCGTGCTCCACAAGAATCTCCTCCAGCTTTCCGCCACTTCGCTGGCTTCTTTCACAGCGACCT
>BGNK01004986.1:7911-45573 GCA_003297005.1 Symbiodinium sp. clade A Y106 | reverse complement strand
CGTCGCGGCGAGCTAGCAGGTAATCCACCAGGTCGGAAGGCCTCCCCGGCGGCTGTCTTAGCTTTGCCTCGCCGAGCCACAGTCGCCACTGTCGGTAGTAGCCCAGGTAGCGCTTAGTGTCGAGGCTCTGGTGCTCCCCGTTAGCAGAAGAGCAGCTCGGTCCGGATCCAGACTGCCCTGTAGCGATGCCAGCACCGGTGCGTTGATTAGCAAGAGCTCGTCACGGAGCTTGCGGCACCATGTCTCCAGTAGCCGCTCCTCTCTAGCCTGGACGATGCAGCCGTCCTCAATGAGCTTCCTGTTCCTCTCACCTAGCGGGGGCGGGGGCTCTGTCGCAAAGGCGGGGCCCGAGCCCTTAGCATCCGGCAGCTCCACGGGTGGCATTAATCCAGGCCAAATCGCCACTGTGATAGCCGTGGGCCCGCTTGTAGATCTTAGCCTCCTCGCGGGCCTCCTGTAGCCAGCAGTAAAGGGCATCGACCAACCAGTCGACCAACCAGTCCCCAAAGGGGAGAGTCAGCTCCGTAGCTAGCTGGCGGGCCATAGCGGGAGACTCGTCTAGGTCTAGCGAGGCGAGCTCTAAGGGACCGAAGCCCTGGTCTACGAGGTAGCGGTAGGCCCTATCGAGCAAGAGGCGCTGCTTCTTAGCAAGGGCCTCCTGCTCAGCCCCCAGGAACCGGCAGCGCTAGTAGGCAAGCCGGGGAAGGGAACCTCCCCCACCCCCCAAAGTCGGCTCTTCGGCCAGGTCCCCCTCCCTGCTAGCGTCGTCCCCCCCGCAATCCGTCGGGACCTCTGTTGGCGCCCCGGATACGGGAGATAGCGGCCAGTTAGCGCCCTCATTTCTGCCTTGAGGCATAGCAAGCCAAAGCGGGGCTAATTAGCCCCGTTCCCTTTCCTACCCCACTTCGAATTTGCGCCCCCACTCGGGGGCTCTTTAGCACAATGGCCACGGACATAGCATGTTCGTCTTCGGCCATGTGAACCCCAATAGCTAGTAAGTACTAGCGGAAACACCATGCTACAAAGGATCGTTTGTGGAAGCTACAAAACTGTAGCCGAAACACCTTCGATGTTTCACCGAGGAAGTATAGCGCTAGCATACACGGTCGTACCTCGTACCTCGGCACGAGTGCACAAACCGTCGGAGTTCTGAAACCGCACGAACTTCATCGTGACTGCTGTTGTTGGAAAGCTCCAGCAGCTCGGCATATGCTTGGACAAAATGTCCGGCATCGTGCAGCTGTTGGGAAATGTGCAAGCACAAANGTTCTGAAACCGCACGAACTTCATCGTGACTGCTGTTGTTGGAAAGCTCCAGCAGCTCGGCATATGCTTGGACAAAATGTCCGGCATCGTGCAGCTGTTGGGAAATGTGCAAGCACAAAGGTTCAAACCAAGGGACGACGGAGGACCAACTTGAAGCAGCTTCTGGGAGCAACAGCCCTGCTGTATGTAGCAGAATCGGACAATACACAAATGAGTTGGTTGCATCATGATTTTGCACAGGCGGTGCTGCCGAGAAGAAAGTGTTGCTGCGAGGTCGCTCGCGGTCAAACATCAGAACTGGCGCATCTGCAGAAATGGGCAGTGTCTCAACAGCAGTTGTCGCAGCGGCAGCGGCGCATGATACGGCGGCGCAAGCATCAACGGACGACGTGCACCCAGGTAGGCAGACCCATGTGCTCGAACCAAACGCGAGATCTACAACTAAAGTACGGGCGCCGTCACAGGGGCAAACGGGGCCGGGCTCACTAGTNACCAAACGCGAGATCTACAACTAAAGTACGGGCGCCGTCACAGGGGCAAACGGGGCCGGGCTCACTAGTGTCAGTATGGGCACGTGCTTCGACCTCATCATGTAATATGGTCCTGCCGCAAATGTTGCACCCCCCATTCTCCTTGCCACCCTGTTTGCGCCCGGACGCCTTGCGAGTTGATCTGAAAGGTGCGCAGCGGAGACCATTCCATTTCACGAGCATGCATGGTGCCTCCGCCAACAGACGCACAGCAAAGAACAAGAACGCGTTCCGGTCTGGGCGGCATCCCTGCAAAGGGATNCATTCCATTTCACGAGCATGCATGGTGCCTCCGCCAACAGACGCACAGCAAAGAACAAGAACGCGTTCCGGTCTGGGCGGCATCCCTGCAAAGGGATCATGTTCACCTTGAACGGGCAACCCCCCCCCCCAACTTACGATTGGCAAATTGGCTTCCTGACACGCCTGGAACAGTGCAATGTCTGCTGAGTCCCCAGGCCATGGGTCTCTGCAGCGCACGCAAGCAGGCGAAGGGCAGCGCATTCGCATTTGCAGCATGCACGATAAGTGCATTCGCATATGACATCTACAAGGGAAACACCAGACCAAATAATTTCGACCTTGGTGGTCATCGGGGGGCATTGCTTGTTGGCACAATGCACACACTTCTTGACACGCACTGTCTGGCCAGGTGGCTGTGGAAGCAATAGCGGGTGCAGAAGTAGGCGCAGTGATAGGGGATGCCCAGGCTTCAGCTGGGGCAGTGCTTCCAGGACTTAACTGCGTAGAAGGCACACGTCTTGACGATAGTGATGATGGGGTCATGCCACGGATACACCGTGTGCTGCGCCGAGTCGGCGTCTCGCTGCGGCGGCCACGATGTACGGGAGGAGTACGCGACATGCCGCGCCGCATGTCCACGCAACTGCAAGCGTGGTCACAACCACGCGGAAGCAAACAGTGTCCCGTACTTATTATCCCGCAACGGGTGCGGAGCAAGCGCAAGGGTCCATGCAAGCAAGCCAACAAGTATATCCTCGTACCTTTCGATAAGTTGCAATGTCGACCTCGGATTCGTCTAGCTGCTCGGAAGGAGGATAACCAGTTTCTGCTTGAACGATCCGATTGTTCCATGTGGAACGAGTATCATATCTGAGTCATAATTATAATACGTGTATTATATTGATCATCGACTGGCTGGTATCGACTACGAGACCACCAGCTTGGATGTGTGCCATTCACTAAGCAACTCAATTCCAGACCAGCTTGAGCCAAAATGGAAACACCATGCATTTGCACATGCGAAATCATGCGAATGTACCGTTGCCAGCGATGAGCGGCCGAATTGACGCGTTCGCGAATGCATTGACATATTATAGAGCGGAGCCGATCGGCAGTGCTCGCAGATCCTGAACATCCAATATCATCCAATCGGCATGAACGCCGACCGCCCCCAACGAGGACGAACACAGGTGACGCGGCAGAAAGCCGTGGCATCTTGCAAGTTGATCGTTTTGGTGACTAGCTTTGTGCCAGAAACTGCAATGAAGCTGATGATCATGGTACGTACGAAAATTAGATGACAGATGGTGACAGTTGTTGTGCCAAGTATGCCACAGACGAGGGATGGCATCCAAAGAACAACGAAACGATCCGCAAGTGGTTTTCCAGTTCGACCCCACTGCACCAGAGAAGGGAATGAAAAGGCATGAAATGCGATGGCTGCTCACGACGAGGCCCAGAAGCAGGCGTTGCAGGTAAGCCCATGCGGGGAAGGTCTCCCTTGCCCTGCTACTCCGGCTCCTCGATGAGCGGGGTAGCAAACTTGTGGCCTGGATCCAAGCCTCTCTTCGGCATGTTCGCTCCCGAACTGCCGGAACTACCTCTGCTACCTTCACGATGAGGACGATTTGGCATGCAGGGATTTTGGGTTTGTGTTATCCCGACAAGGAGTGGGCGCTGTCCAAACAACAGTGGAAGGAGCACCTGAAAATTGGCAAGCCCAAAGCCACTCCTTTGTCAAGCGGAAGACGGACAGCTTGAATGAGTCATGAAAAAATCCATGGCACCCCGCTGTGGCCGTGGAGCATCAAGCGCCATGAGCAGATGAAAAAATGGCTCCGGAGCTCACTCCGTTGGTGGATAATTAATTAGCATCCTGCACCGAAGCAGAAACTAACTGGACATCACGGCCAGTGCGGCGGACTCGTGGAACGCAAATGACCTCCATCCCTACCGGCAAAACCTGTCCCATCACACGGCTGCCGACCATGTGGAGAGTTGGCGCCCATGCATCCCAGTAGCAACTCAAGCAGTGGTGGGCCCGGTGGCGGATGCACAGACTCGTGGATACTGGGACTGCGGTCTCGGGTACCTGCCTCAGATCCATTGTGCTTTTCAGGATGGTGGTCATCATATGGGCTTCCCAACTCCAACTGAAGAAGCCTAAGCTCGGTCCACCCCTAGCTTGAGGGCTTGACTCCCCCGCCCCCAGCCTGACGCCGAAAAAGTCTCTGACCCGAATTCGGTGAACAGATACACTGAAGCCTGCATTCAACCTGACGCTGAGAATGTCACTGATCGAAAAACGGTGCTCAATTCACTGAAGGCTAGATTTTGTCCACCCGCTTGACATGGATGCATATGGGCGCTCAAGCTCTCGGGCAGGGAAATTCGCTCCAACCGGAATTGTGGCGCCCGAGACGCTGCCGTTCAAGGTGAACAAGAGTTCTGACTTTAAACTAATGGGAGCCGCATCAATTTTGAATTCCATCTTCGGAGTTGAGAAGGTGTCCAAAGCTCCGAGGAGCTCATTTTTCTCGAAAGCACCATCCAAAACAACACCTGGAGTGTACAAAAAAACCCGTTATAAATTGGGCCCCTGTCCCCAAACTTCAAATTGGGTTATCGTGTTTTTACTCCTTATCGTTTTACAAGGTATCAAGGGTTATCGCCTAGAACAAGTACGGGGAACAGGCTTGGCTCTTGGTGGCTTGCAGCATCTTACAACCCATCTACAATTGCGTATTCCAAGATGTTCACAGGTCTCAAGAACAGGTGAACAACACCGCAACTCGCTAGCTGGCACTACTGCCCGATGGCTCATGTCTTTCAAAAGGCACCTCTGTTAAACAAAAGTTATCGTTTTTTGTTATCGTTTTGGACATGCAGCTGGTCTCGGATTTTGAAGGTTTCACGTAGCAAGTCTTTAAGTTTCAGTTTGCAGGTTTGCAGCCTGCACAAGAAAGTGCAGTCTCCCAAACCTCAGTTTGCACAAGTGCACCCTCTCAAGCCTCAGCGGGGCGCAGTTTGTACAAGTGCAGCCTCTAAAGCCTCAGCTTGCACATCGCAATAGCAGAAGCAGGAGCAAGATCAGTTCAGTAGGAGCAGCAGCAGCAGTAGCCTAATAGGACTAGTCAAGTCATAGTACTCATGTAACATACATTCAAACTTTATCGGTATCGATTGATTCTACTTCTTATCGTTTTACAGGCTCAGCCTAAGCCAGACGAGGAGCATCCTAGACTAATCTGCAAGATCCGCCCCTGTTACACAACCTCACCTGCACCACAACAGACACGGACACACAAATACACAAACACACACACACAGAGAGAGTACAGCAGACATGAAGCATAAACTCCGAGGATGGAGCCTAGGCATCCCTGATTTTGAACTCGAAACTCTTACAAACCTTGAACTCTCAGGATGGAAGCTTGGACTGATCGGGCGCCGCAGTATCCGAAACCCAGAATTTTCGTACGGGTTTGACAAGCTCCTGCTTCTAATATCAAGGCTTTTATAAACCTCTAACTCCCAGGATGGAGCCTCGGACTGATGGGGCACCCCTCGTTTGAGAATCAAAACTCCGATAATCATATCGCAACTCTTGCCCGCCTTGAACTCCGACGGGGCCTTGGACTGATGTAGCATCCCTGAGTTTAAACTCAGACCCCTAAGAAACCTTGAACTCCCAAAATGGAGCCTTGGACTTATGGGTACCCCTGACTACCCAGAACTGTTCTACACCTTGAACTCCGAGGATGGAATCTTAGACTGATGGGGCCTCCTTACTTTAAAGTCAGACCTCCTATACAGCCTGAACGCCTTCAACAGAACCCTGGGCTGATGGGGCGCCCCTGACCCCTGATTGTAAAATCAAAATCCTCATACACCTTGAGCTGAGGACGGAGCCTCAAACTAATTGGGCATTCCTGAATTGAACTCCTGATCTTAAAAACAGAACTCTCATGAACCCCGAGCTCAGGTCATGCAAGAGTAATCCAAATCTTGGAATGCGACCCCGCCGCACTCATTCGTGGTTGTTGCACAATGTGCGCGTGCGATCTGTTGTGGTGCGGGTGACTCACGAGGAGCCTTGGCCTGATGAGGAAACTCAGAATTCCTCAGAACTCTTATGCCCGAGGATGGGGTCTGGGACTGATGCAGCTCCCAAATATTTAAACTCAGAACTCTTGCAAACATTGATCTTCGTGGATCGGGCCTTGGACCGATGGGGCACTCACTGTCTTAAATCACTCTACAAACTCTACAACCCCTGAACCCGGAGCGGGCGCCAATTAATCTCGAAACAAGAACGCTTATAAACCTTAAGCCTTAAACTCCGAGGGTGGGGTCGGGGTGCCACTGTTTCAAATCGAAACTCTTGCAAACATTAAAGAACTCCGAGGATGGAGCCTTGGACTCATGGGGCCTCAAATATCTGAAGACCAGAACTCTCGTAAGCCCTACTGGATTGATGGGGCGCTCCTTTAAATCGACACTGGTGTAAACCCTGAACTCCGAGGACTGACGGGGGTCGAAAAATAGAACTTTTGTAAAACCTGCACTCCAAGGAGGGTGCCTTGCACTGACGGGGTGCCTCAGGATGAATCTCACTCGAATTTTGTCTTCTGGGCCGAACTCCGTCTTCAAGTTTCATGTTTGCGCGCAATTTGAGCTTCGGCTGCTTACCAACCGTTTCGTCTTCGTCGTCGGTGAATTTCGTCTTCTCCGGCGCACGACACGAAAGCCCAGATTGCCAGGTCAATTTCAGGTCAATCCTTAAAGTGCAGTGATGCCGTCTCACTATGTCTCACTGCAACATCCGATGATGGTAGCTTCTCCTGTCTGTCGTGACCCTTTGTTTCAAGTCTTTTGTGTGATTGGACCCAAATGGCTCTCATACCCTCATACATATACTAGTAACTAGTACGAATCTGAACCCTCAGAGAAGGTGGGTGAAACGCGGGTAGTGCACCCAGAACCCAACAACCGATTGGAGAATGGCACCACCGAATATGTAGAGCCAACATAAACCTGTAAAGCAGTGGGAGTTGCCCAAGCGCATGCAGATCGCAAACTGCATGGGTTGCAGAACAGGGGTTATGTAGTGGATCCAAGCGAAGTCGTCTGGTGCCCAGCTGCTTAAGTAAACGAATAACCATAATCGCTACCGGGCACCTGCCAATAACCACCGCAGAAATGGCACTCTGCGTTTTCTGATTGGCTTCAGGTGTGCCTTCCACGTTCGTTTTGGATTTCCCGAACGTGTCGATGCTAAGGTTCGGCTCTAATTCTACACTACCTCACCCCCGCATCGTTGTCCGCACTCGTCAACCCGTATGGTCGTCAACGTTAGTCATAAACCTGTATTCTTTATAATTAATAAGCCGTTTCAACTACGCCCTCTGGCATCGAGCATTTTCCGAACCGTTTTGGTCCTGGAGTCCAACATGTAAAGATGAGGACATGACGTTGTTTTCCCTCCTGCCTGCGCCTGTGCTGGCTGGAAGCGCCCGAGCGAGCAAAACTTGCAAGCATTACTGCTGTTGGCACCCAGCGGGCCGTCCCACCAGCGTCCCAACCTGGGAGCAGTGCATGCCAACGAATACCGTCTAGATCCGTCATGCCAAAAAAGCAGGGCCGCTTGCAGTGCATTGACGAAAGCTGGACCGATCTGAACTCGAAACTGGGAACAATGATCTACACAAAGCCCTAGACTACTTATGAATCCTTGGTGTGAATGCATACCCGGCAGACTAACCGAACCTATGACTGTGACAACATTTGGTGAAACGGAAACAAGAGACGGTAGACACGCCTATGCAAATCCAACGATGGCAACGATGGTCTTGGATACGATTCATGTCTACCTTGCCACACGTCCGATGGCATCGAAACCGCAGCAGGTGTCTGTGCTGAATAAGACTCCCTACGCCATGCTGCTCTGCACCTCAGTCTGGTGCACCTGGAAGCCTTACTGCCCCCCTGCTGCCTACGGAATGTCAAGAGACTGTAGTTCAACCGTCTGTCAAATTCGTCTGCCCTACTATGCTGAAAGCCGCGCAAACTCAGAGCAACCGGTTTTGATCGTGCCGGAGCAGTCCAGATGATCAGGTCCGCTCTGAATTTCGCTCACACACAGTCTAGCAACCGGAGTATGAATTCCTCGCCGAATATTGCCAAGTCACGGGCATGAAGTGCAGGGTGCAGAAGCTCCTTCCAAATCGCTGTAGCGACCCTGCACACAATATCCTCAGCTATAGGCAAGCGTTCTGGGTCTTTTTAGGCTCCAAGAAACCCGTAGACGGATCCAGGGCGCTGCAGAAAGTGTGACTGTCAGCACCTTCTGTATCACTCCAGCGGCCAGCAGGACAGGACGTGCAGGATCCGATGTCCTTGGATCAGAATACACCCGTCAAAAAATTCGGCTTGAAAAGATGGAGCCACCAAGCTCATTGGAATAGCACGAGTGCATCTGCCGACTCTGAAGAAGAAGCAGCCGTCAAAAAACGCTGAGGTTTTTGACAGGGAGGCGCAGCAGACAATGCCTCTTCGTAGTTTGTGTGCAGTAATGAGGAACCCTGGGCCAACAAAAGACGTCCAAGTGGGCAGTGTTCTCGTCCTAGGGACAGAAGGAAACTCTTCTGCTGTAATCGTCTACAGGCGGCTGGCCAGCATGCAGACGATACGACCGGAAAAATTGGCTAATAATTAAGATGTTGTTCTCCGTACCTTCTTAAGGGCGTTGTGGAGGCGTGACCGAACGCTCCAAAATGCTTGACCTACGCGTGACAAGATCTCTGCGGTCTGGCAGTTGAACAATCCCTCTGCGGAAACAGCAGTACGATGATTGCCATGACATTTGCCAAGGCCATTTGTTGATTGATTCCAGCAGCGATGGTGACTGTGCTTGCGGCGGCGACTGGGATCATCAAGATTACCATGCAATTCATAAAATTCATGATGCTGCTGTAGCACAAACGGCGGTACCTGCATGACTATGAGAGCATCACTGTCATCATCCTTGTTGTTCTTATCTGCCTGCTGGGATCTGCTAGGATGATATGCTGAGTATGTACAGTTGCCCTCCAAATAAATAGCAAAGAGGCGTGTTTCTGCACATCCTTGAGTTGTTGGAAGTGTGTTGACATATGTTGACCATCTGGATCTGTTGTTGCCTCCGGTTGATTCTGAGGTTTGCTGGCCACAAAGACAGCCAGGGTGAATGTGAGACTATCCTCTTTATACGCATTATCACATTAGTATCACATCAGCTACAAGCTTGTCAAATGCCTCTGGCGGGGTGAAGGGATAGCTTGTTCCCTGTCCTACCTCTTTGCCTCCTCCGGGATTTGCAGAGTCGTGGTCCATGATGAAGGTGGATGGGGCCAAAAAAACATTCTTTTGAGCAGAAGCACGCTTGCTCCAAAGACATTGCTCCATGTACCCACTGGACAGCGGCTGCAGTTCTCAACTGAAGACCCACCTCAGGAAGATGTTGATCACGAGTTGAAGGAACATGCAGAACCTGTCTTTCAAACCCACTGGCCTGATTCTGATCTCCACCTGCCAGCCGGACAGCCGTGGCAAGCATTCTGTTGAAATTGTCCCTGGTGTGGCCCATACCTTCATTGAAAAGTGCAAGGAGCCCGCATGAGCGGCCGCATGATTGGTCAAGATGAGACTTCCGTGCTAAACCTGTAATTACCCGGCATTTGCTGACAGGCAGCGTTCCTGCCGGACAAAGGGCACAGACGGAGCCGTTCGTGCTTCCCCATGTATGGCTCCACCTGAGAAGCCACACACAGGATTTCATCCTGGGCATTCATGAGGAGCTTCCGAACAACAGTCTCCGGCCTTCCAGCAGGGCAAAGCTGGCAGTCTGAGAAGGAACCCGCTGCCAGCGCACCACTCCAACGCCCGTGCGGACAGTCTTGACAAGCAGCCTGCAAGGGACGAACAGCAACCACTAGAAACGCGTTTTGAGAAACGTCATCAGGCTGTTTGGTCATGCCATGTCATGCCGCCAGCCTCAAGGACAGCACCGTACTGGCTGCTCCACTTGCCTCCCAGGTCGACCCCTCTGCGCCATAGGCAAGACATGACAGGACACATGGTCTCATGCTTTTTCACACCCTGTCGAACCCGGAAGGCCTCTTGAGCACGGCTCGCACACCTTGTGCAGGCCAAGTAACGTGGCTCTAAGCGGCTATCCTAAACCCAAGAATGAGGAATGTCGCGCGAAAGCTGCTTTGCCAAGAGTCATCTTCTTCCCCTGCACCCTCCTCGCTCTAGCAGAACGAGAACAGCCAAAGCAAACAGTGCATCTCCGACTATCTCCACTGAATGCGCGAGCACGACTGCGTCTGCAAGGCTTGTCGGGGCTGTCTATCCGCTATCGTTCCCTCTTCTCCTGGGCACTCCATCGCCCTGGCTTGCATTTGCTGCAGTTGACACTGCTGGGAGGACTCCATGTGCCAGCAGGGCAGGGAGCACAGGTGCTGGTGCCTGTGCTGCGCTTGTCTAACGGACAAGAGGACAAGATCGCAGAAGACTTCCACGCACCTGGCATCAGCCCGGAGCCGGCAGGACAGCTCGGCCAACTGTGGCCTTTGCACGCAGAGAGCTGTTGTGACTGCAGCTTTTGCAACTGATGCCAAGGATCTCAAGGCCAAGCCGGGAGCGAGCACTGCCTCACAACATTTCGCAACTTCAGACACACGGGGGACCGGGGACCGGACCTCCTGCGCCTTCAGCAAAGCACTCGTCGTACACAAGCTTGACCCCGGCAGCCGGCAGGTTGCGACAAGTCGTGATGCCAGTGTGAGCCAAGGCACCCGCAGCATTCGTGGCCTCTCCACCTCTCGCCGATGTGCAGCCACACCGCATGTCGCTCCATATGGCACAAGGGCAAGCGGAGCAGTTCATCAAGCACGATGGGTCATCAGACTAATTTGCTAAATAATTCCATCAAGTGATAAAGTATACAAAGGCTTGTTCAAAGATTCTTAACACAGATGCATTGAGCCTTGCTGTCTGTCGATCGCTTACAGCATCTTGCAGCTTATGCCACGCTTGCCCTGAACGGTGCACGTACTAGTTCGCGTTTACATGCGTTTGATACCAGCGCCGCGCCAGGAGCAAATCTATCAAGGCCGAGATGACTGGGCAGGATGAAAGATCATGTGCGCCCGCTTTGCAAATACAGTTTGTGTGCACCACAGCAGGGAGTCTGGGAGTCCAGCGGCTCCAGGAATCTGCAGAAGAACAATCGTTGGCGCTTTGGCAGCCACTGCTTTGATCATGGCCTCGCCTCTGCAAAGATTCTTCAGCTCCGGAAGCAGTGCAGGCCAGGCACGCGGCTGGCATCTCCCAGCCCCAGCGAGCTTCCTGTTCAGGATGGGTGCGTCTTCATTGCCAAGAATCCCTAACAGTGAGGCCAGCACTGTCAACTCCCTCTGACGCATCCTTGGGCAGCAAGGCCAGAACAGGACTCAGAGCTGGATCTATGTGGGCCAAGTTTCTGTTCCAACCACAACCACGACGGCATCGACTGATTGAGCGAGCGAGGCCGCCTGAAGCAACTCGGCCCCGGGCTCTGGAAAGCCAGGACCCTCCGGGAGCTCTGGTGCAGCCAAGGGTATGGCTCTAGCTTCGACAGTAATGATATACAGTGCAAGGGGTGCGCATGGAACGGTACAAGGGGTGCGCAATGGTGCGCATGAGCACGCATGGCACGGCACAAGGGGTTGGTAACGTGTTCCACATTTAGCATGAAATGTACCGTATTTAGCATGACATGTACCAAATTTAGCATGACACACGTACTGCAGCGTGCCACCTGTACCATCGCACCGTTGTGGCCGTGCCCGCACCGTACTGGTACCAAATGTAGCATGACATGACGCCCACATGCTAAATGGAGGGTCAAGTCATGCTAAATTTGGTACGGTACGTTGGTAAGGCTGGAGCGGTACGATGGTACACACGGTACTGTACGGGCACGCCTCGAAGTGCCCATGTGTACCATGGATTCGATTGCCATAGATCGAGAAAGCAATTCAGCTTTGGTTATGCTGCAGCCCTGCCCAGTGTTGATGCAACAATAACAATGGCCGCCACTGTTGTCCGTCAAGCTGCTGGTGGTTCACACATCAATGTCAAGGGTCTGTGCAGGCTCAGCGCAAGTTTGGGGAGGGGCTTACGGTAAGATAAAGTAAACAAATTCGCATGACCTTGCTGGCTGAAGCTTCGTCAGAAGCAGTGATCGGCTTTTGCAACATGCCGAGATGCGCAGAGTCAGAGTGGCAGCATGCGTTACAATTGCGTGCAAAGGGAGACCAATAGAATAGTAAAACCCAAAACAGTGTGTGTGTGTGTCTGTCTGTGTGTGTGTGTGCGCTCTGTCCGGCTGACTTCTCAAGGCGTGAGGACAGAGTCCCCGAGTTCAAACCCTGGCCCGCACGCAGGAATCACACTGCTAGCAAGGGTGTTGGCACCCAGCCGTCCGAAACCCAACCAATAAAGCTCTGGAAGCAAAGGTCCACCCATTGCAAAACAATCCGAAACCTCATCGATGAAATCACGAAATGACAACGATGTTGGGTGCCTCCTCGATGCTGGCACCCTCAGGCTTGAGGACCTGTATCCCTGCTTTGGCGGCTTTCTCCTGGAGGCTGCTTCATGGTCTTGGCAAGTAAAGATGGCTCCTCCGGTTTTGACATCAAGCCGCAGAAGCTCAGTCCGTCCTCGATAGCTTGCAACGGTGTTTTGGCAGACGAATCTGGTTGTACAAAGCCAGAGCCTGCGGTGCTCAGGTGCGCCACGACTTCGCCACGCTATCAAAGCTGAAACGCAATTGTGACAACAGTGGTGAATATTGGTTCTCAGAATTTGCAGAAACTTCCGTCCCTCTTACAAGCCTAGGACAAGCTGACGGCCTTTGCCCACAAAAGTGCGGTGTGTCTCGTCTGCCGAAGCATTCCCAACGACTGCGATCCTGCAGGCTTGCTGCTGTTTATGTGGTCAATCACTACGTCGACTGCTGCTGCCATCAGTGTAAACAAACAGGACACTCCTGTGAACCTTTCTTTTGTCCAATGGCAAGAGGCTGTTTCCATTCTCCAAGAGAACAATGGATGACCTTCGCTGTCAACATGCCAAACCGGTCGGATGAATGTTGCAAAAACGCATGCTGCATTTCACCACAACATGAACCCGCACCGACACACAATGTGAGAAGACAGAAGAAAAATGTACTTAACAGGGGCCGATCCGTTTCAGCTTAAGCAAGTCCACCCGATCAGGTTGTTTATCTCCCCCCCGTAATTCCTGAGCTCAAAATCCTAGACGCGACCGGCAAAAATGGGCGTCTCTCCTGTCTCCAGGAACTAACTGCACCCACACATGCACACAAAACACTTACTCACTGTTTGGTCGAATGCCGCCAAAGTATTATGTGTTGTGAATTCAAAAACTATCCACCAAGAGATCAAACCCATATGCGGTTATGATGGAAGCGGTGCTGATATGAGCACCGGATGGTGCATCTTCCAGCACGCCTTGGCCTGACGTCAGCCGAGTGGTCCACTCCGTCCCCCCAGCTGTCAAGCTTGCTGCCCAGAAGTGAGTGCATGCTGTGCCGACCCAGATGCACTGTCAGCAAGCATGCGTGAGCACACGAAAATGGTCAGTCCATGAGGGCAGCCGCTTCGCGGTTTGCAGATGGCTGATGCCATTCGGGCCTATATTCATGCTAATTTTATCAGGGGTTCCCTGTTGGGTTGAACTTCCTGATGAAGCATGGCATCCATCTGCCAACAAGCACAAGTTCCGTAGGCCGGTCTGCAGACTTGTCAAGGCTCTATATGGGCATCCCGACGCAGAAACTATGTGGGAGCAGCATTGTCATACCGCCGTACAGAAGGTCGGATTCAAACCTCTCGGTCAAGAATGGCCATCATTGTATTTCCATCCGGATCTGAAGCTTCTACTTGTGATTTATGTGGATGATCTGAAGGGCCTACCGCCAACTTGCCAAAAGGGTGGACCATGTTGCGCCAAGAACTTCGTCTTGAAGACGAGACACCGCTGGGTTTGTTTGGTTGTCGTATCTCCAATGGTAAGGCAGTATTGTTCAGAAAGCCAATCGTCCACAGTTGGCTCCAGATGTAATGGAGCTCAACTGATTAGAGCTTGTGCTTGGGGGTCTTGAAGATTCGGTCCCCTTCCCTTCCCTTACCTTTGTTCTTACTCTACCTTGGTGACTCTTGGTAGCCTTGGTGGTGTCCTCGGTTGTGGTCAGTGGCAAATCGGCAATGCCGAAGCCACCGCTGTTCTGAAGTTTCTTATTTCCAAGTTCCCAAAGGAGCTTGCCACCCTCATCAAAACCCAAAGGCTCTTCGATTGATAATTATCGCTAGAACGCTCGAATATATTGTCTTTTCTATCGGCGCTCGAAAAACGAGTTTAAGCTATCCAAATCAATCGATCAACTCGGCTCTTCGCTCGATTCCTCGATTGGTTTTATATGAAACATCGCTCGATTCCTCGATTGATTCTACAAATCCACCGCTCGATTCCTCGCTTGATCCCTCGATTGAATTTAAAAGGTAATATTTTCCCTATGTATCGTTCGTACTTTTTTCTACTCTATAGATATATATATATATACAGTACAGATATCTGGTGTAATATTATACTGTCTGGACAGACATCATATTGTCATGTTGTTTTCATTGTGATCTTGTGGATGCCTGGACAGGCAGCAATTACAAGTCATGATGTATATACGGAACCGAAGTTTCTCAAAGGTTGTTGAGCACCTAGCACCTCGAGCAATGGAGACACCTCCCGAAGCGGGCTCGAGCAGCTGCAGACACCACGCCCGAAGATGCCGAGAAGAAGAGGAAGAAAATGAAGTTTTCGGAGGTGATGGCGACGATGGAAGCACTCATGCAGATGGCTCACAGGGCCACGACCATGGCGAACTCGCTGATCGTCGAAGCCCGTGAGACAGAGAATCCAGACGATGCCGTGACTTTGATCTTGGGACACCTCGATGACATCGACGAGCGGATGCGGCTTGTGGATGATCAGCTCGAAGAGATCGAGAACATGAACTGAGATAGGTGCAGGGATCCCGAGTCGCCGAGCTGTAGCTGTAGGTGCAGTTTTGGAATCTGAGTGTATGCCAAAAGAGCATGGAGGAAAGGTGAGAAGAAAATGTTTTTGTTGCAGCGGATCGATTCAATGCATGTAGCATGGACTTGTCAATGTCTGGAAAGACATGGAAGACGATTTTGCAACAGCTGGAGTACATATGATGCTTTGAAATCAATTTTGAACATAGGGCCAGGCAGCGAACCTAGAGCCAGCTCCCGAGCCATGGGTAAGGGAGGTCCTCACCGACGAAAGGTGCCAGAGACTGATTTGGTGCACCTCCAGGATGTGCTGTCGGCGATCAAGCTGGAGGGAGGCTCGAACTTCCACGAGTACATGAACATGAACAAGTAACAAGAGTCAGTGCAGCCAGCCCTGATCTTTAAGTATCAGGACCTGAAGACAGTGTTTGGGGCTTTGGTGTAGACCTTTGCCAGTCTACGAGGTTGTGTGCCAGTCACCGAGCGAGGAGTCCTGCACCAGAAGTATGCCAATGCCATCATGACGGTAGCAGCACACACCCGAAGACTCCGAATCTCTCAGAAGTTCAGTGAGTGCTGCAGCAGCCTGAGCACGTGGCAAACAGACAAGCTGGCTGCACTACGAAACGTGCTGCTGGAGAATAAGGATGATGACAGCTCGGAGCTCGGGCCAAGGACGACAAAAAGGAGAAGAACAAGAAAAACAAGAAGGACAAGGGCAAGATGGGCAAGACGGACAAGGACAAAAAAGAAGAAGGACAAAGACATAGACAAGGACAAGGACAAGAAAAAGAAGAAGGACAAGACCACGGAGTCCGACGACGAGAAGCACCGTGTGGCGACCATGGAGCTGATGGAGATGGAGATTCCTGCTACACAGTCGTGCTCAGAGGCTGGAAGTGAGGCCGACCTTCGAAAGGAAGCTGCAGCAGCTGTCCCTGTACCAGGTCGCAAGAGGACAATCAATGAGCAGATGAAGGAGACGAAGGGGCAGAAGAAGAAGGAGAAGGAGGAGGACGCCAAGAAGAAGGTGAAGCCGATGAAGAAGCCGACGACGACGAAGGCAAGTCCTCCTGCAGATCCCGACCTCACGAAGATGAAGCTCGTGCTGATGCCGTATAACCAGTGCGGACGCGTTGCAATCCGCATCCAGAGCGGCAGGCAGCTCTTGCAGATTTCGAAGTATACCCCCAAGAAGGACCGGGATGTTGCCACGAAATTGAAGAAGTAAATCCCTCTCGAACGTAAGGCTCAGATGTGAACGATGACATGGACATCTGGACAGATCGTGATCAACGAATGCAGTGTTGAGGAAGAAAAAAGAACAGATGTGTGAAGTGTTGAGGGGGGGGGCTTGCTGCCTTGTAAGTTTTGTACTGTCTGGACAGACATGCTTGAGCTTTCTGGCTTAGAGAGAACATGTAGTGATAATGTCTGGACAGACATGCTGCAGCATTTCGGCTGCATGTGTTTAGTGTAATGTCTGGGCAGACACGCTTGAGCTTTCTGCTTAGAGAGAACATGTAGCGATGATGTCTGGACAGAAATGCTGAAGCATGTCGGCTGCATGTGTTTAGTGTCATGTCTGGACAGACATGCTTGAGCTTTCTGGCTTAGAGAGAACATGTAGTGATAGTATCTGGACAGAGATGCTGAAGCATTTCGGCTGCATGTGTTTAGTGTCATGTCTGGACAGACATGCTTGAGCTCTCTGGCTTAGAGAGAACATGTAGTGATAGTGTCTGGACAGACATGCTGAAGCATTTCGGCTGCATGTGTTTAGTAGTTTAGTGTAATGTCTGGACAAACACATGAAGTAAGTTTCTGATTTTGAGCTTGCGAATATCTGTGTTTTTGTGCTATGTATTGCTCAAGATCGTGAGCTCCGAGTAGCAGGAAGCAGGAAACACATGCAAGAAATTTGGTACAGCCACAGAAACAGAACAAGTAGACAAACGTCCCAGCTCGGCACTGGGGCATTTGACCGCAGGGGCCGAGATGTGCCAGAGCTACGCCCCCCACCCGGTGGCTTCCAGCTCTCGGAGAACCCGCGCGCCCTGTTCAGCGACTTGCAGGAGATGTTGCACTTCGGTGGCCTCGCAAGACACCGTTCGCATGTGACCACGATGGATGATCACCGCACCTGTTTGGGTGACCGGCCCTTGGCCGCGAATCAAATCGACCTCCACGACACCTCTGTGAGAAAGGCGGATCACCCCGAGCAGCTGCAGTGTGCTGGCAGTGTTCTACATCACGGACAAAAGCCAAGGCCACGTGCAAGCAAAGGCACTGCCGCGCCTCAACCGCAACAACAGGGTCCACCTGCAGCACGGCTTGCAGCCCTGCCTCCAAGTTGAGCTTATCCTGCACGTCAGTAACGGGCAGGGGTGGAACACCTTCCCAGAGGTTCATGGAAGAGGAGTCGAGTCCTCCCCGTCTTCCCATCCCATGTCATCTGCTCAAACTGGGCTTCAACTTTACCGCCTAATGACTCGAGATAGGTCTGGGTTTCCTCTGCTAGCTGGGGGTGCCCATAGTCAACGGCCTGTGCGAGGATCGCTGAAAGATCAGTTTGTGTCCCGTTAACCGCATGGTTCACCAAGCGGGCTGCAGCATGGGAGTGCAAACGGTCACTGCAGCCATCCAATGGGCGGAGCACACCTGACCCGCCTCTTCTCCTTCCGCGTGGATGGAAGAGGGCGTGGTATCTTTGGCAAAACTTTGATGCCAACCGAGATCCGGTCCTTGACCGAGGTCCCCCAGTTCGGTCTCCAGGGCCAGTTACCGGTCTTTGGTAGTCTTCGGGAACTGACCAGCCGGCCTTCTCCTTGGCCTTAGCCTTAGCCTTGGTCTTGCCTCGGGCAGGTTCTATCTTGGATGCCTGCTCTTCCTTGGCTTGGGCCCGTAGCTGTGCGACACGCCCATCGACGTCCTTAGGGTTGACTTTCGGACCGTTCTTGAGCCCTCCTCTTCTCAACACCTGCATCGCGACTGTGTAATCAAGGCGAGACAGGGAGGGGAGAGGCTCGTGAGCGTGTGGGCAGGAGGACCTTTGACAGCCGATATGACACGCGGCGTCCCAGCAGATTGGTTTCTTGGTCTTCTGGCACTGAGGCGCATGAGCGCGCTTCACCTCAGCGGGGGAATTATGTTTTCCCGCCGGATAGGCTTGGGAGCCCTCTCCTGTCTTAGGGACTTCGGTCTTAAGTGCCAGGCGGGGCGCCCTGCCGGCTTTATCTGACTCATCGGGTGGAACACCTGAACTCTCTGTCTCGGTGGGCCCAGCTGTTTTTCGATGGTCTGGCTTGCGTTCTCGGGTAACATGCTCATGAACTGCTTGTTGAGCAAGCGCGCCATAGCCTTGTTTTGGCGAGGAAGGACAACCTTCTGATACTAACCGGCCGGATCGGCCAAATCCCAAACCCGCGGGAATTGGAAATTTGGCAGCCCGTTGGGGCCAGGCGCCAAAGCCAGAAGCTTCAAATCCTCCAACCGAGGATTTTCGGTTCCGAGTTTTGGCGCAAAGACCGCGTCTCTTCTCCCGAACCTCCTCGCACCATACTGCTGACATTTCTTCGAAAAGTTGGGTGCAGTAGGTGAAAGGAAATGCGTTCTCATCCTCTTCATGGGCCTCGCGGAGTGCCTGAAGAAATTTCATCCGTTCCTGAACATGCTCAAGGCCATACGCACTTCCGAAAATCTTGATTGCATTTTCAGCGTAACGCAACCAGGTAAGGAAAGTGGAGGGTGAGCGAGACCTGGGCTCAATCTTGTGTTCGGTGGGGGGAGTCCAATTCTCTATCTGCTCGACCCTCGCAGTGGCACAGTCAGAGGCTTGGAGAGAGAGTGAACGACTCAGCTCCTCCCCACCACAGACCAGCGACGATAGCTAAGGCAACCCTGCTAGTGATCAACACCGGCCACTTGATGAGTCCCAACTCATGCTTAGCGTGCAGCCCGGCTCGTTTGATGCTATGAAAGAGCTCCTTCCCGTAGGTGCCATGGCACAATTCTACCGAAAGTTGACCACATCCTCGGGCGAGGAAGACATCGAGCTTCTCTCCGTCTTTTAGGGAGCTGACTTGCCCTTTAGTGCCTGTCTTATCCTCATCTTGCACCTTCCTCAGGCCGTCAATGGCGTGGATAATCCGGTCAGTGGCAAGAGAGGTCGAGCTGGGACCAAGTTGCTCACCAAACGCTGCGCCGGCTTTCCTCAACAAGCCACGGCCAGGGCGGATCGACCTGTATCGAGGGAAACAACGCTGGATGGGCGGTCAACGCCAGCGCCGGCGGGGAAGAGTTGCGCGGCAACGCTGGGCGGTCCGCCTTCCAGGGAGGAAGCTGATTACTGCTGGAGGGACCTTGACTAGTTACCAGACTCGGACTTGAACCTAAGCCGGGAGGCATCGGCGGCGGTGGGAGAGGTGGTTCGAAGCTTCGGTGGGCTGGTGTTGCCCACTCCAACGGGTCCGGTCAGATCCTAGACCCTGAGAGTCCACGGCACCCAGGACACTGAGCTGGACTATCTCGGGACTGACTCCAAAAGCATTCGCCACCAGAGTGGTCGCTTCGCTAACCGACGTTCCTTGCGACTTAGCATCCCGAAAAGATTCGAGGAGAAGCCCAGGGTCAACATCGGGTGGAGCACCTTCGTTCTGATTCTCCGAAGCGACGTTCTCCATTACTGACACTGTAGGTGGGCGAGGGGGATCTCCCGCGTCGTGCTGGCGATTGTCAGGATCTTTCCTTCATCGTGCCCCAGAATGACTAGTTGAGGGTCCTTGAGTAGCCTGCAGACCTGCTCTGGTTTGATGCTAAATGCGGGACCTTCGCTGCTGGCTACACCTTTTCCGTCCCACTCACGCAACCATTGCCAAGCCAGAGGAGCCAGCTGCGCTGCTTGCACAGACACTCCCCGGACCTCCAGCTCCTTCGGCGGAGAATACAAGATGGGGCGGTTCACCCAAGCAATGCCAGGGGAGACTAACCCGAAGTTTAAGGGAGTGGACAAACAAGACAGCGCGCTCAGTGCGCCGACTGTCCTCGGAGATGCCTTCGACTTCACCCAAGAACAGGTACCAATTCGATGGAGACCCGGTGCCAAAAAAGGTTACGGATGGATTGGAGGAGGGGCTCCTCAGGTTTCGGGCCTGTGCTCTTGGGAGCCGGAGGGCCCGCCCGGTTTCTGAAAGTTGCTTCTTGCAGAGAGGAGTGCCTCTGTGAGCACCGTGCACCTTGCAAAAACAAGAAACAACACTGCACTTCCTCCCCTGACAAGAAAGCATATAGAGCTGGCTATGGTGATTGCAAAGCCGAGCGCACTCCCTCCCACTTACATCAGACAGCTGCAAATGTCTATGGTGATTGCAAAGCCGAGCGCACTCCCTCCCACTTAAATCAGACAGCTGCAAATCCCCTTCAAGAAGACGCGTGGGCTCGGAAGCGGCTCGATCTTCGCAGCCTTCGGGAGCTAGAGCTCGAGGCTTCCCTTGGAGCTCCAAACCGACGAGGACCGCTTCGCAGGGGTCGCTTACGACCTCTGCCTCCAATTCCGAGTCAGGGTCCAGTGCACGAGCTACTCCTTGATCCTGGATCTGGCGGGGCGCCTCAGTAGTTCTTCGGCGGCAACAGCAGCGGCAGCATCTAGCCGTAGATCTCTTGCAGGTACGGGTACCGCCGCAACACAGTACCAGCATCCTCCAGCTGTTAAGACGTCCGTAGGCACCAAGTCAAGGTCGATTACCGCATCGGCATCGACGGCAGCATAGGCTTTGCAGTGAAATTGCCCCTCCTGTGTGCTCGGATCGGCAAAGATGGATGTGCTGGGCACGCTCGATGACCTCGCGCAGGCTCCGGGCGGTGACGCCAAGGATGCGGCCTGGGGTGATCCACAGTGCACAGACCGTGGCGGTCCACCCGTGTCCTCTGGGTCCCGCTCCTCGACCCCGTACCTTCCGCTGATAGTACTCTATGTCAACAGGGGTGGCACACCCAGGGCCGACAAAAGCAACGGAAGAGTAGGCCGGAGGTACCGGAGTCCCTGGTAAATGCCGGAGCGCGGGATCCAATGCCACACCGCGAGAAGGCCGACTGCGGCAGCAACTGGTGCGAAAGGACCAGGCAAGGGCTGTCACCAGAAGGGTCAGCGATGACTTTGAAGTTCCATTCGCTCCACCAGACAGAGGTAGTCCGAGAAGATGTGGTTTCCTCGGGTGAACTGCTAGAGGGCGGTACACCCGAGTATGAGGGATTCGTCTCCGTGAGGTTCTACGAGGACGTAGTCCACCACGGAAGCCAACCCTCAACGAGATTCGCCGCCACCAAGCAGCGGCCGGCGAGGGCGAGCACGTGGCGAGCCATTATGGTAATGTCCCTGATACCAAACCTTGACACTGAGCCGAAAAGTCTTGAGACAAACATTCGGCTCGCTCACTTGCAGAACTCTATGTTATCACTAACGACCAACATGACGCTGCAACAGGCTGATCAGATCAACATCTTCCTGCTTAGGAGCCGGTTCCCGAAAACCTGCTTGCGTAAACTGAGTGCACGCAGCTGCCGGCAGGGTCTTCCAGACCTTTTGGAGACAGTCAAGCACCTCGACTGCCTGGACCGGGTCCTTTGCCTGGTCGGCTTCCAGTTGTCCTGCGGGACATCAGAAGGCCAGGGAGTGCCACACCAACTGAATGTGGAAAACTTCTGGACCTTCGAGGCATACACCCAACTGGCCGGGCCGCAAGTCTTTGCACACAAAGTACCTACCTCCGGCCATGCTGACGCTACCTCAAAGCCCTAAGGCGAGGTACAAGGAGGGTCACTCAACCTCAGCCCTAAAGGCGAGATAAGTAACCCGGCAAGTTGGTGCGTGCCTTCGCACTGGAAACAAGCTATGGCTCGCGAGAGGACGATGCTGGAATTCCTGTTCGGGGTCTTGGAACCTTAACAAGCACGTTAGGGCCCAAAGGCTCAGGAAGACAGCTACGCTCTCTCTAAAAGGCCAGGGCACCTGTAAACCAGCCCTTGAGCCAAAATGGCTTGAGCCACATCTGTGTTTTTTCATTTCCAGTGGCGCTGAAAGTCCACGGCCAGAGGCCTGTCCGAAAACCTAAAAGCATGCAGTAATTAAGGTCCTAGCCCGACCAAAGGCCAGGGAGTGCTAAGCGAGCGAGCCTTGGGATGCTAGTGCAACCAGCATCCCGAGGCTCAAGTGAAGGACCTGTACAAGGTTTCAAACCCTTTAACCTCAGGCCCCATTGGGCGAGGTAGTGGCTGGGCGACCTTCACAACTACGCTCACTCAGCTCAGTTGAAGTACTCAAACAAAAAAGGGGTTTTGCTCTCAAGTCCCAGCTTGCAAATTCTTTTGCTGCACAGACAAGTTGAGCTGCACTGGGAGGCAAACTCCTGCCAGAAACCCCGCCCATCCGGCCTTGAAGGCCAGAAAGAAGCCTCAGCCCAAAGGCGAGGCCAGCAGTCCTGCACGAGACAGCGAGGGTCCAGAAGCAGCCCAGCAGAGGGCAAAGCACACGACCAAATGGGCTCATTGCCCCGGTTTAGAAGTGGACTTATGAGCATGGTCAAGTTTGGCTGTTGCAGGTCTCTGCGGGACCTCAGCCCTAAGGCGAGGTCCCTGAAAACTGCTAAGGGTCAGACACCCCTGCCTGGAGTGGTGTAGACTCCTGCACCTGAAGCGGGAAACTCGACACTGAAGCTTCACTGCCTAGTCGCACCGATGCAGCGCAAAGGAAACAGCTCAGAAGCAGCTCAAGGTATTGCTAAGGCGTGTGGGACCTCAGTCCTAAGACGAGGTCCCCACAAGTCCGCTGCACAACGTCAGGGCGAAACCCCAAAAGGTGGCGACACAGTCACCCGCAGCCTAAGGTACAAGCCCAGCAACAAAGCTAGGCCTAGAGGAAAACGCCCTGCTGGCCGAGGCACCACTTGTAGTGATCCGTCAGCACTGGCCTGAGCTCGGCCAAAATGTCACATCTGTGTTTTTACACCCCCTCTCGTGTCTCAACTGCTTCGGCGAGGCAGGATGCTGAATCTGCTGGCTACAGGACAGCAACAACTTGGATTTGCATTGGCTTCGTGTTATTATTACAGATATGACAGACCGTGGCCCGAAAAATCAGGCTGGTTCCGACCAGCAGAGAACAGTCCTGTCCACGACATCTGTTGCCTCATCAGAGACTAGGGACTATCCCCACCAGAGGCAGTATAACTTCGCTGAAATTATCTGCTCTGTCTACGAAGGGGGACCTCGTGCCATGATGATTGACAATTGAAATATCTCCCAAGAAACCATCATTCGTAAGGGTTCTGACTCTATGACTATGACCGACTAGACTACACCTAGCCTATGCCTATGTCAACTAAACAAGCCCGAAGCTAGGCAGAGCAGGAACAGGAATTAACATAGAACGTGCATGACTTCGCCATGGCGAGGAGACTATATATGTACTACCGGCACCCTGCGCTTTTCAAGGTTTTCATTTCTCACCACGAATTCTCATCCCAAGGGACTTCCTAACTTCGCGAGACAAGGCCTCATGCTGCTGGGCGCTGCAATCAGCCCCGGCGACCAACCTTCCCAGACCTCGAACTGCACACTGCCGTGTTTACTTTCCAGCATTTTGATATTCCTACCTGCTCGGCTGCGGCCAACGACCCTCTCTCGAATGTCAGACGTCCTGCCGGCCCTCTCTCGAATGCCAGACGTCCTGCCAGAAGTAGCAGAGCTCGAGGAAGCTCGACCAGTCGTCACCGCATCCTTGCATATGGAGCTGGGGTCCCAGGTTTGGAGAATGGGCTCGGGGCAAGTGTTGAAGTTAGGGGCTCGAGAACTATGAAGCACCGTTGGGGCATCGGGTAATGACCGGTATGATTTGTAGTCTTTGAAGCGATGGGTTGCATCCGAAAGGTGATGGTTCAATCGAAATCGAGCACTGGGCTTCGTGTAGGATTGTGAACTAGAAATTAAAGACCAAAAGTGGTATCTAGTAACTTAAACACTTGTCGTTGTCAAATACTTGTAACTTTCCACCATCCAAGAACTATAGCAAATAGTCTATAGTTGCAGATCAAAAGGTATACGTTAAAATTATAAGTTATAAGTTTCAAACTATAACTAGACTAAGCTATAGCCCATAACTTGTAAGGTATCAGTTGTAACTAACAAGTCATACAGCCATAGCCATAGCCCATGGCCCAGAGCCTATTAGCCTATAGGCCATACTACAGCCTAGCCCATGACCCTAAAACTTGTAACTTGAGGCTTAGTTAACCTTTTTGTCGAGAGTCTGTAGTCTATAGTCTATAGTGGGAGTCATACATATTAATTATAGTGACATTATAGAACCTGTAATCTATAGCCCACCAAAGTCTATAATCTAAAGTCTACGATTCGCAGCCGTTAGTAGACTCTGTGAGTCCGAGAAATGCAGGACATCCAATAAACAAATGGTCACACAGGCGTCTGAGTGAGAACCACACTACTTACTTTATCGTTCCCAGTACTTTCATAAGTTTCATAAGTTCATAAGATTCATTAGCATAAGCCATAAGTCCATAAATCAACGGCCTCATCCCGGAATGCCCTAAACCCTAAGGCATGGCTAGACGGCTAGACAGCCACATCACTAGAGACAACTAGTCTACCATACAATAATAAAATCTGACAACGTCAACTAATTTCTCAATCTCATGCAAATCCGAACCAGACTGCCGGCCAAGACGACAACGAATGCTGCTCCCACACAAAGTTGCATGCCCGGAATCAGGGATCCCGGCTCCTGCAGAGGACACCTCAGTGGATGGTGGGCCCTCCTCAACGACCTCTTGGACGGCCTCTTCCGATTCGTCGCCATGCTTGACGTCATCGGATTCTCCGACGACTTCATTGTCATCGGACTCTGAAAAGACAGCCTCGCAGCCTTCGTCTGCTGTCCGACAAATGCCGACAGCATCGAGCACAGACTCGCCAAAAGACGGGTCCATGGAAGCAACTGCAACTGGGTCCTCCACAGCTCGTTCGAGCCTCTGTCTGGGGTCCGAAGTCGTGGCGGGCTCTGGTGGCAGCACATGCTCTTCTTGTAAAAAAGTCGCAAGTTCAGCTTGCAACTCTGATTCGGACGGTTGATCAAAGGGCAACGAGCTTGCAAAGGCTTTCCGAAGCTGCGATGACGTGCGGCCTCCACGACCCTTAGCTCGACCCCTACCTCGCGAGGGACCCTCCAACAGTTGTGAGAGCAGATCCATATCTTGGGTTTCGGGCTCATCTGGGAGTGCTGGCCGTGCACCAGCATCTGGCCCCTGATGCTGCTGTGACAAATCTACATCTCTGAATGACATCCTACGAATATGTATGGCCTGACCCCTGAGATCGGAAAGTTCATCCAACAGTGTCTTCGCAAACTCCTGCTCTGCTTCACGAACAAGGGACCCCTTCTGCAATGCCTGCGAGCACCATGCTACCTGGGACTCCAGGGTCCCGATCGCAGCCACAGGCGAACACCGGCATCTTCAGCACGACTTTGCAGCATAACAAAAATCTGTGTCGGCGCATGAGGCCCGCTCTGCGCCGACGGGGCTGTCAACCAAGCGTATCGCTCCGAAAGCACCTGTGATTCGGGACCCAGCAACTGGAACCTTAGCCAAATGTCGGCTCTGCTGGCAGCAGCCACACAACCTTGCCCAGAAAGCGAAACTTTCTTGTCAAAGGCTTGAAGCAAGTGCCTATAGAACAAGACTTCACTTGCAGCGGATTGATTACGACAGAATACTCCACAATGGCCCTGGTAGGTGACAGGGTCTGGAAAAGCAGATTCTGAAGGAGGCAAACTGAACCGCTGCGATTCACGATTGTATTGGTCCAAACTCTGAGCCCATGTTACCCCTTTCGACAAACACCCCCGCTGCCATGACTCGAGATGACTCTGAGATACAGGGCTGTGCTTAAGACACTCATCAACGAGATCCACGGAATCCTTGCCACCATGCTGAAGCTTCTGCAGACAGGCACGGACATTACCTGCCAGCGAAGTGACATCTTCTGCTGTTGAGGCTTCAGATGCAAGCACCCAGGGATTGTAGGACAGGCTGGAGTTCACATCGCCCGGCAACACAAGAGGCTGCAACACTGCTCCGGGCACCAACCTCGATTCAGCAGGCACCTGAGCACCAGCAGCATTCGGGCAACACCCACCGTCATCATCCTTGATAGCCTTGACATTGACATCGGTCTCGGGGCCTGCTTTTCGCTTTCGCTTTTCGAGTCGCTTCTGCTCGCACTGAATCTTGCTCTGGGCTGACTTTTCCTCGTAGTAGGTTCGCTGCTCCGGAAGCAGTGCCTCCCATCTCTGCCTCAGGTCTTGCCAAAAAGCTTCGTTGCAAGGGTTCACGGGGACATCGGACTGCAATGTACGACGGGCTTCAAGCATGTCGTCCCGGAAAAACATGTAAGCAGCTTTGCTACGTATCTGCTTCTCCTTCATGCATACCAGTGCTCCATCTGTTGTTTTGGAAGCTGTGCCGGTCAGTGAAGCCACAGGCTTCGGCTTCAATGATTCAGCTTGCGATTGCGCCTCCTGCACACAAACTTTTGCTTCCTGGTTGATGTGTCGAGCTGTGAGAGTCGCAAATGGGCGATCCCTCCAGTGTCTTGAAAGCGCATGTTTGGTTTCCACATCGGCAATGGATAGGTCCAGGAGCCTGGCATAGGCACTCAATAGCGCTTTGTATTTCGGAACCGTGCACAAGTCATGACCCGATATGCCGAGTTTTTTCAAACTGCGGGCCATTCCCACCGGAACACTGCACTGCTCCGCGCCGTGTCAACGATCTCGAACTGCTTGAGCAATTTCCGGCTCCACCAGCGGGTCGACGAGCTGCACAAGCCCCCACGGCATATCCTGGAAATAAGCTTTGTGGCGACGGAAGATCCAGCCGGACAAAGAAAGTACGCAAGTCCCTGACTTCCTGCGATGCATGCTGGAGCCACTCTTCATAGGAGGCAAAACCCGAGGCTCTCCAGAGCATGCAAAAACGGCCTCCCCCGTCTTTCTGCAACAGTTGGTGCGAAACATTTTGGAGGACAGCCCAGACACAGCTGCTCCGCTTGTCAAGCAACTCGAACACTGGAAACCGCTTACCGAAGACCTTGCCTGCTTTCAGATTACGGAGCCAAAGAAACACCAGACGACGAAGATGCTCTGACACTAGCAACCAAGATCTGCATGCCCACTGTGCCAAAGGACAACGTAAAAACTCGCTGCTGGACAAGTATCGCTTGCCCCGGACTGCACTAAAGAACAATCCTTCCACGTTGCACATCCGAGGAAGAGTTGATTCCCTTGAAAGCTATGTCAAAGATGTTTGGCAGGAAGCCATTGATCAGAATTCCCATTGCCACGAAATCAGACGATGGAAAGACTTTCGTCCACTTGTTCGGCGACGGCACCGCTGGGGTACATGTCAACAACAATGCAATCATCGTTTTGCTCATCTTGTCTGCTGCCTCTTGCCGTGACTGACAATGACCGGAACAACATCTGTGAACAGGGACACCTGCATAAGATCCATTCCACATGTCTCGAAACTCTTTCAACAAGCCCTGAAACCGACTGCTCTTGAAGCCCGTATCCTGCCCAGAGTCCGCATCACGACCGTGATGCCACGTTTGCAAGAAATCAAGAGTTTGCTCCATCAGGGGATCGGGCGCCGAGAGGTTGTCAGCATGCGCACGAAACACCAATGTTTCCTGAGATGCTCAAAAATTACTCCTCGTCAATCGAAGTCTGCAATTCAGATCTCAGATGCCCTACCCCATAGCCCCAAAACCCCCAAAGGGTTGCCACATCACAAAACCACCCTGCTCTAAACAGGCCGGACCCAGAATCCCAGACTGAGTCTACTGAGGACTAAAGGAAGATGCCAACGTAACATAAACCTTATTCGAAAGGGGGTCGGGGTGAATGACACAGATGTGTCATTGAGTCATTGTCGGTGTTCATTACATAAGTTACACAAGCACATCAGTACATACTATCGCAATAACAAAAACTGAGAATATGAGTTGCTACCGGCCAACTAATTTATTGAAACTCACTTCGACTCCTACGCCTACAACTAACATATAACCTCAGCCCAAAGCAGGGCACCGATTCCAGGAGCCATTGCTTCAAAGCCAACTGTAGCCTCAGCAAATACCCGAGGTTCTTGGTGAACACTGCGAGCCCATAAAGTTTGCTCAAGAGGTTCCCGACAACCAGTGATAGCATCGCCACCGATATCAGATGAGTGCTGTGAGATTGGCAACGACAGGTTTCAAGAAACTTGCCCTCGGGTTTTGAAGGGTCGAAACAATCCATCGATAAGAAATGATGATGAAGCCGTATATTGGCATAAGCGCCATCAACCTCATGCAGATTTCCCTTCAGCTCAGCCGTTCCTTTCAGCATTCGAAACATCTCATTCAGGGCGTAGTATGACGGGTGAAAACGCAGGCCGTAGTAGATTTGATCGGCTGAAGAACCCATCAGGGGGATCGTTGGCTAAACAAGCCGCATCTGCCATGTGGCACCTGAGCTCCATGTGATGAGTAGACGACTCCGAACGACAAGAACACTCCAGGCGGATTTGACACTTTGAGCTGTACCTCCTGGCGTCAAGCTAGTTGACACAGTGGATTCATCCCATTTGATCTGGTGAAGGACTACCAGAGGAGAACATCTCTGGCAGTATGCGCACAACTTCGCTACCACCCGAGCCTGCTGAGCCATAAAGACTCCCGCACAGGATTTTTGTAGCCTCGGGATAGTCGATGAATCCACCCCAAGCAATGTAGCCAAAGCGATGTTACTCGTATTCTGGCCGAATGATGCTTTAATGAATTTCACAAAGGGAATCTTCCTCACGAATCGGTTGCCTTTGCTACGAGCTTTTTGCAGGAAGATCTTGATACCACCAGGAGCTGAAGCATGCGGCTTCACTTCAAGATTAAAGGTTGACCCCGCTTTAACCAATGAAGTATTCTGCAAAGCTTCTGCAATCATCTCAGCATCCATTGCAGCTCGTTTCGCTTGCTTCTGTGCCCTCATGTGTGCACAGACAAGAGCCCGCTCGAAATCGCCGCCATGTCGCCCCTGACCTACTTTGCCTACCATGGACGGTGCTGGTCGTCGTCTGCACTTCTTAGAAATATGGCCTTCGTCGTGACCCAGTCTCGCAACCTGCTGTTCAGGACCTGCAGTGGAAGATGGCATGACTTCCAAAAGCTCAGGCCTTGCTTCGGATTCCTCCCCATCAGAAAACCCAGCAAGAAAATCTATTACAGCAGGTTCTTCTGGCTCCGAAACATCCTCCGCAAGCACATCCGCAGGTGCATCGCAATCCGAAAAGGCCTCTGAGAAGTCCATTTTGGGGGCAACGGAGCCGGCACGGCTTCTTTATGAAGGAAATCTCGTGGCGACAAATGATTACAATTTGGATTCTCCGTACCACTTCAAGATTTCAGCTTTGGGCTCCAGAATGAAGACTTCGAGAACTCGAATCATCAAGTGCTTCTATTCGGATCCACGGGCTTGTTGTTGTGAATCTTGAAAACGATAAGTGTCTATTCGAGGAACCCCAAACTATCCCAGGAATCGATAACTGTCTATTCTTGGCACCAATACCTGTCTATTCTTGGAACCGATAACTGTCTATTCTTGGCACCGATAACTGTCTATTCTTGGAACCGATAACTGTCTATTCTTGGCACCGATAACTGTCTATTCTTGGCACCGATAACTATCAATTCTGTCTATTCTTGGCACCGATAACTGTCTATTCTTGGAACCGGTAACTGTATATTACTATTATATTCTTACTACTCCTACTGTCTGTTCTTACAGAAAGATGGGTAGACACATCTCCGGTAAAGAGGGTGTGCAAGTTACTGATAGTAGCAGGGCCTAAAATATATTGGATATCAGGCACAGAAGGATGGAGAAGGATATTGACAAATTGCTCCTGCACTACACTTTCTTGAGCAGAGATGCTTTCGACAGAGGAAAGAAGAGGTACAGTGTCACCCAGAAGTTCCACCTGACGGCACACTTTCATCTTCAGTGTAAATGGATGACACCCAGACTTGCTTGGACCTATGGTCCTGAGAGGTTCATGTCGGTGCGCAAGAAAATCGCTGCTTCATGTGATAAAGGAACTCCGAGCTACCAGATTCCACTGAAGATTTGTGGAAAACTCGCCGTAGCTTACGAGCTCCTGCTCCGAGGATGGCTGAATCTGGATGAAGATGATGAGTGAGGAAGCTTGTCAGGGCTGAATAATGTCTGGACAGACAGGTAGTGCATGGTGCATCTTGTACTCTCTAGCCTCATGTCATGGCTGAATCATGTCCACACAGACAGGTCGTGCATGGTGCATCTTCTGTTCTAGCCACACAAATAATATTCAGCCTGGTCAGACTTTCTGATAATCAAAAGAATAAAAAAGTAGCACACAAAGCAACCTAGACCAGGTTGTAAATAAAAAGGGCCTACCCAGACCATCAGGGATCCAGACTCTTAAATCTTAATCCCTAAACCCTTAAAGAAAAGTCTATCAAGAATCTGTCCAGACTCTTCAAACCCTAATTTTAGAACAAAGGTCTATCCAGACCAGGCATCAAGAATCTGTCCAGACTCTTCAAACCCCAATTTAAGAAAAAAGGTCTATCCAGACCAGGCATCAAGAATCTGTCCAAACTCTTTAAACCCTACATATAATAACCTAGTAAGCCCCAAACCCCTAGACCCCAAACCCCGAAACCCCTAAACCCCAAACCCCTTTTGGCCCTAACCCTACATATTAACCGCAAACCGGAAACAATGAACCACAAGCCCCAGCCTAAACCCTAAACCCCTAAACCCCTATATATATATGCATATATGTATATATGTATATATGTGTGTATGTATGTATGTATGTATATATATATATATATATATATTAATAAGCCCCAAACCCTAAACTCGAAACCCTGAACCCCCAAACCCCTACGCCCTAAACCCTATATAAGCCCCAAACCCGAAACCCTGAACCTCAAAAATCAAAACCTGCAGCCATCCTGAACCTGAAATAATATATTAAATCATATATAGCAAATATCTTGACATCGGCCTTCGACCGCTCGAGCTGATCAGCTGTTAAGCCCGTAACCGCTATATATCTATACATCTATATATCTGTATATCGATATACCGATATATCTATGTATCTACATATCTTTATTTCTTTTTATATCTGTATATATATATATATGAGAAATCCACATTTGCCTCGATCGAAGACCACTTAGTCAAACTGAAAGCTTCATTTCATTCGGTCGATCTATCTATCTATCTATCTATCTAACTATATATATATATTTTTGTTTACAGGACACTCTGAAAACCTACGACGTCTACGATTGATTTTGAACATCCTTGGCTCGATTCTTCGCTCGATTCCTCGATTGAATTTAAGGATCCCCACTCGATTCCTCGATTGGTTTTATACTTTGATTTGCTTATGGATCCTCTATTGATTTTATCGATCGAACGCTTGATTTTTTGTTTTTCAATCGGCTTGAAAAAATCAATCTCGCTCAAAAAATCAATCTGAGAGCATATAGGAAAGAAAGCACTCCCACCCACTTGTTGCAAAGTCTAACTTTTGGTGCTCGCACTACTTACGAGTTTCGGCAAGATACAGAGCACTTTGCTGTAGCTGAGGATGTCGTGAACATCTGGGAGTTTCCAGTCGCCGGGTTGCCAGGTCCAATTTGAGCAGACCAATCGGAGGTACCCATGCTGCCTCGGAACAACAGTTGAGTACCTGGTAGGAATCCGCGCAATGGTCAGAGTGTTTCGAACTGGTGTTTCAGTCCTTGGTGTAGGCGATGACGAAGATGTCGCTTCCTTTTACGGTCGAGGCTTGCGCCGGGCAGATCATGCCCCGACCAAAACTGTAACTCCCCCATTCTGGTCTGCAGTGACTACTGTACATTTCAATGCACTGTGGAGTTGATCAGGCTGTAGCAGAGAATATCAGCACTCACCGAGCCTGTCTTCAAGAGATTCTCCAAGCGCAAATAGAGGCTTAGCCAATCATCAAAGAAACGACTATAACCCGAACTTAAGACTTAATCGCCGTCTGGCAGACGCTCGGAAGCAACGGCCAACAAGGTCAGAGCGTGTTCCCAGTTTTTCAATGGGAGTGCCTTGGTAAGAGGGTCACCTCTTTGCTCGTCGGTCCTGCAGTACTGCAACAGAATGTTTTCACTCATGTTCACCAGCTCGCAGGTGGACGCTACTTTCACCCTTTGGGCTTTGCAAGGTGCCTGAGTTTGGCACTGGTTCCTTTTCACAATCGCTATACACGCTTGATTGTCCTCGTAAATGTGAAGATGGCTGCTTGGTATGAGCGACTCCCACACATCAAGCATCGGAGCAGCGTCTGAACAAAGCTCCACTCAGTGAAACGAACTTTGCCTCTGTGCTAATTACTCCTTGAAACAACCTTTTGACGACGGCTGCTCCAAGAGAGCAATGCAAATCTGAAGGGGCTTTCGAGGACTAACAGACTAACACGTATCCACTTGTTGATCGTGACGTGTCAACACAACCGGCAAAGTCAGAATCGCAGTAAAGAGCTAACGCAATGCGCAAGGAGGATCATGGATCGCTAAGATGATGGCGTTGAGGATATAGCCGAAAAGCAGATGAACCCGTCTGTCATCGTTCTTGCTCCAATACAGTAAACCCCAAAACCCGGCTGGGCCAACGGCCAATGTGTCCCGGCAAGATGACCACCAGTCGGTGGGAGTATGCAGGCAATCAGAAGGAACGGGGCGAGAAACTAAATGCTTTTCGTCCCAACTGTGCACCCAGCATCGAAGGAAGGCTGCCCAGGGACCAAAGCCGGCGAAGATAAACAAACAAACAAGAACGAACCAAGTTCTTCTCGTCGTCCAGCCACGGAGATGCCGGCCAATCACCACCAGCGCAAGGGAGTCGAAGGCCAGCACGGGCCAAACATGATTTTGCTTGCACGGGGTGCTGAAGCCAACGGAGGACCAGGGCCAGCAACAAAAACTGTGAGCCAGTTTCTGCTATCAGCATAGACGCAGCTAACACCGGAATTGCACGATCAGACGAAACGAGGAGTGACAGTTTTACCATGTCAATCAATGCACATGCTGAGCTGCGCAAACATTCTATCTGCACCTGAGGCGGCTAGCTCTTTTCCCCAATCACTGTGGTACGATGTGGTACGCACATACCAACACACTGTGGTTGCAACATTCAGTTTAAAGAAACATGGTTAATGGGTCGTGGACGCCATGGTCGTCGTGGTGCTCTCACAAGGTTTGGGGATCTGCATTGGCAAGGATCGAATCCAGCCTGCAACAGCCTGAAGCTCCAAGCAAAGTTTCAAGCTTGCCCTGCCACGCATCAGGCATTATTTCGAAGGAACCTGCAATCGGACGCACCAGAATCTGATTTTGAGTGAGACTGCCAGTGAGGAGAAGTAACTTATGCTGCACGTGACGATTAAATGCTTCACGAAAGCGATCAAGTCTGAGGCCTGAGTCGCCAAATTGAGAAACTGCCAGCTGCCACTTGTCATGAGCAGTTTGATGCAGATAGGGGCAGGAGTGTTGTTGGGCAAGGTTGAGTTTCGCGGCGTTTTGTTCACCCACTCAGCACAGCAAAAGCAAAGTCCTTCCGAGCATGTCTTGAGTAGTTCCAAAGCCTTGGGCGCCAAATCAAAGAGGAGGTGAGAATGTTAGCACGGCACGACGCAATACGCAAATAGGAAGGGTACTGTCTTGCTTGCTATACGCGCTGAGCCCCCTGGGCCACATCTACTCATGCCAGTTGCACATGCCATCTTGCGACGGGGTCTCTTCGAATCAGCCCAACTTGTTCCGTCTCGCATGGCTGGAATCGAAGTCCACAAGCGAGGTAAGAAAGTGTATCCAAAGCCCTTGCAGTCCAACTGTTCTCTCACGAAACAAATTCCAATTCAAGTAGCCGTTTCAAAGCCTGTTGTTGCTGCCGAGGAGACCGATTCGATAGGGTCCCCAGCGACATGACGCGCGTGGGGTCATTGTTTAGGGCACATGTTTGAATCGGTGAAACACAGCGAACTTGCGCTTGCCATGGCTGCTGCTTTGAGCACTCGCCGCAAACAAACATTGGGACGAGCTCAGTCCTAATTCTGCATGAAACGTTTTTGGCTCGGCTTATGCCGGATGATATTACTCCGCTTGTGGACGTCTGCAATCTTACTGGTGAACCCTGTGCTACAACTCTACATGTGCTAATAAGCGCGTCGTCTGCCCATGGATTGACTGTCAATGTAACAGCAGCTTGTGAAGACTGTAGAGGCCTTGCACCCTGACAGGGGTCTGGCACACAATCAGGCTGCACTCCATCATGGTGAAAACACTTTGGTCGGAGGCCGTACTCCAAAGACCGTAGTGGCCTTTCAAGATTCTGGAAGCAAAGAAGCTGTGCACTGTTACTTGGTTGAAGGCTGTACTCCGATGGCTTTACAGATACAAGAAGCAAGATGGAAGCGAATCCCTGGTTCTGGATTGTCGAAGCCGGAGGCTTTACTTCATGCTGACAAATGACACGTCGGTGAGTATGCGGCACCTCTAAGCATTAGTGTGCCTACTCTTGGTGTTACTGGATTTTGGCACGTCCTGAGATGGTACCTCCAGGCTACAGGAGTCTGAGCAGCAAAAAGCATCGGAGTCATCTGTGCTTGACCTCCTTCATGTCGCACCCACTGCGTTTTTAATAGGAATGGTCAAAACATTGGCGGTTGGTGTCGTGGGTAAACTACTTCGGCTGCCAGAAGTTTTGAAGATTCCTTTTGACTGCACTATGGGGCTGCGCAAGAACAACGAAGATGTGCTCGAGAACGTTTTGAGAGGGCGAGTTGCACTGCATAAAACCCGTGAAGATATGCTTTGAAAGTTAAAGCAATGGCGGTCGGCGTTGTGTTTGCAAGGCAGGTGGTGGTGAAGGCAGGTTTCTGTGTAATCATCATCGCGCAATCATGCAACATTAACACTCCATCACCAAGATGAGACAGTTTATTTTGCCAGCAACGACGAGGCTTTGAATCTTGTATCAGCGGGCCAATACCCAATACCGATACCTCATACTAAACGGAGCTGAAGGGGAGAGAGAGAGAGCGAGAGAGCGAGAGAGAGAGAGTATAGGCGAGAGCGAGAGCGAGCGAGCGAAGTAAAGAGAAGCAATGTGGACCTCTCTGATGCAAAAGGCCAGAGACACAGCCAACTCGTGTGATCAACAAAATCCTGAACCCGAAAGGCAGAGATGGGCGTGACCCGTACAAACCCTCACAGACAAAAACCGTGGCGCTGCTCTGTGGCGGCGTGATCCTGGCCTGAGGCCTGGACGTCGCAGCACGTAGAGCGATGTCCTCATGGCGCTCGCCACGCGTCGTTGCTTTCGTCTGGTCAGACATCAGCTCCTCCGAGGTACTTCGGGGACGTGTGCCAGGCGATGAAAGGCTGAGAAAGAAACGCCTGCGTGCAGTTCGGAGGCGTGCATCCCATGTCTTGATCAAGTCGTAAACGGAAGATGGCTGTGAGGACATGGACAGCGGCATTCTCCACCACTGACCTATCCTGGGCGTGGGGTCAGGAAAGTGACGGGTTTCGGAAAGGAGTGATGGGCCTGGAGTGGGCCTGGACTGAAAACGCCACGGGTCCAAAGTCTTGATCACAGAATCCGCGAGCACACCCACTTCGCTCACCACCGGCACCTCCGTCAGGAACACAGTTAAAGTACTTTTCCGCACCTCAGGTAGATGTCGCCTTCTTGATCAGGCCGGGCTGCTCTTGATCCAGTCCTGCTTGCAAAGCATCCTGGCCAGTGCTGTTGCATGAGCAATAAGCTTCACTGGAAAAGTTGATGCCCTTTAAACATCTGCCATCCTTCGTGTGCATTGCAGTCCAGTCAGACATGACAAAGCCAGAAAAGCCCATTTTCCCACGCAGATCCTTGGGTCACGAAGTGCTTCTTGAGTCGCTAAGTGCATGTACTTGCATGTCCTGAGTATACAAATAACATGCTTGGCTTGGTCGCGGGCAGCAGTTAGGATCTCGGAATTCTGGCAAGCATATGTTCCGTTCACCTGCATGGCACATGCTGCGCACGCTCACGCCAACAGGAATGCGGACACGTAAGTCGCTAAGCATTCACAGCCGTGCAACTTCAAGCCTCTGGCCTTGTTGTAGGCACACATCACGGCACCAACCCCAGCCTCTGCTGCTGCCCTGTCGGCCCACACTCGTTTTGAACCGATTCGACAGGACTTGCTCGGCACTCGCAGCCTGCCAAGATCCGGCCTGAATGGTAAGTAATACAGCTCCCACTGGCTGCGTTCCTTAGATCACACACTGATCACACATTGCAACTTGTCCGTTCTCTCCTTCAGCCTGCCCTGCCCATTCGTCTGCGTTTTTCCGCTTTGACCTTTTTCGGCAACAGATCAGGCAAATGCTGCATTTGCCAAAGAGAGTCGCTCATTCGGGCATCCATACTCATTCGATTCGTCTCCTGCTCCCACGGCAGTGGCACCAACAGCTAAGTGGCAGCGCAGTACTACTGCTTGGTTCAAACGGCGACCGGCAAAACAAAAACTCGCAACACCTCCGGCCTGCTCATTGAATGCAAAATGCTTGGCAGTTGCGATGATGCCTTGGTCCTCGAAAAAATACGGCAATCAGGTGTAGCAGTCGAAAGCCTCCCTTCTGAAATCTTCTGAATGTTGAAACGATGCGACACAAAGCATCATAGAGGCTGGCACGGCCATTCTATGCCGAGCTAAAGGGAACGTCGCTACATATTCATGATGAATCCTGAGTGCTCTTTCAGCAGCAGGAGGAGGATACTGATAAGAGTAATAACAATTTGTATTGGTATTACTATTGCTGTTGCTGGTTGTAGTATCAGTAGTAGTCCTAGGCCCCCTCCTACCAACCACCTTTCCTAAACGCGGTTTAAGAGCACAGCCATTCTACTCGGTGGTTACAGTACTTTCGTGATGTCGTAGTCCAATCCCAACCACCACTGTTGAGCGTGGGGGAGAGGGGGGGGGCATGATGACGTACATTTTAAGAGCACATCCATTTTACTCGGTATTTGCAATATTTTCGCGATGTCGCAGTCCAATAACGATGGTGATGATGGATGATGATGATGATGATGATGATGGGTTTAGTCGCCAGGTGGTTGGTAGGGCGGGGGGCATGGCTAGTTGTAGTAGTAGTAGTAGTAGCAGCAACAGCAGCAGCAGCAGCAATTTGTACAGTGTGCAGGGGAACGAGGGCCGATATTTCACCAAGATTGTGCGGCAATCTGAGAGAGTTCTCAAAAAGGTGGTGGCCAAGCATTCAGGTCCGGGGGGGAG